>JAUEKZ010199438.1:0-11392 GCA_031471865.1 Melibe leonina
GTAAGATGATAGATCAATCCAAAAGATAAGAAACAGAAGTAGCGCCCACCAGAGGCGCCCGCCAACCGCCCGCATGGCGCCCAGAGGTAAATAAGATGATAATGATAGGCTATGTAGTTAAAAGAATAGCACAAGAGATGATTTACAGGAAAAAACATCCCCTCCCACAATCACAAAGCAGGATATACAACCAGATGATGGCTATCGCCCACATCATGCAATTTTGTGCTCCAAGGAGACTCAGGATACTCTATCGCCCTTTTTTAGTACTTAAATACTCAGTCCTTCTAGATACCAAATAAACCTGTAGTTAGGTACCACAGTGTAAAACATGTGGGATGACCATAAGTCTGTTAGGACGACAGGCAGGACCAAGACTGAGCAGAAGATACAAAACAGCTGTGTGTGTATGCTTGCTAGTGAGTACTGGAGAGAGTGCTGGAAAAGGTAAGATGATAGGTAAGGTAAAAAGAGAAGATACAGAAGAAGCGACCACCTGAGGCACCCGCAACAATGTCTTTTATCAAAGATCAGCAACAAACACATTGTAAATGTGAGTTGCTTGATGTCAGTCTTTGACTTTGATTGGACAAGAAAAAGTATGTATGATCTTATACGCCATATGAAAGGGCACTACGTGGGGTAACTGTACCCTGGCCTAAAGGCTTGAAGAATAACACTACCAACTACCAATTCTAGATAGCTAGTGAAACTCTCAAATTATATTATATTTTCAGGGAAGCTGGAGGTTGCTGGTCATCTATAAAATACACACAATAAAAGCAAACAAACACACATACATACAAAGACAAGACAAGGCATGCAGAAAGACAGCCAGACACACACATTTTTGAAACATAATGCATGAAATGGGTGATGGATATTGATAAGCTGATAGGACAGAAACACAGACACAGAAAAAAAAATGTAGACCAAAAGTCAGCAAATTTAGGTTGACCAAAAGCTAAATACATAAATTAAAAGGCTTTTCAATGAAATTACTTTTAATTCAAAGTAAATTTTTGTTTCAATTTTATTAATTTGGTATATCTCAATCACAATAAAACTAAAGACAAAGGTGAAAATAGAATATCATAATATCTGTATTTTGAAAAGGCATAAAGACATTACAAATTACTAGACATATAGAGTCACACTCTATTTAAGCATGTGCTGTACTATTATAAAATGATTGATTTTTCATAGGTACCCTTTACTTTATTTCATAGCTGACAGAGATACTGTAGATATATAGAACACATATAAAAGAAATAACAATGAATACCAAAGGCTCTTCTCAACAGAGTAACACAAATGCATCATAACAAACGGGTTTGCACAGTAACCGAAATAGTCCAGGTTCGGATCCACTTTGGCACTCTTTTTAGGCAAGATATTAGCCACAATGGCAATGTACACTGTACTTGCATTTCATTAGTGATGGAGTGATTTGTAAAATTAATAAAGTACCTGTACCGTCAGGGGTGTTGCAGGGCAGAGTTTAAGAACAATTGCTCCTCGTCGGTTAGCGTAGAGTTTTACGACAATTACTGCTCCTTTTAATTTATATAGTGACTAAATAGTATAAATAAACAGTTAATACTGGGGGCTGAACTGAGATTACTAGTAGTTACATGACAGTTTTTATACAAACAAGTAAGTGATGAAAAATAGTAAAATTTTACAAGAAAAATACCAAGTGCTAAAAATAGATAACAAATTAAACCCAATAAAAACAAATAAAATAATGCATGCAAAATATATATCTAGGTGTAGTAACATCATACAGCAAACTGCAATGGAAGAGTAGAGCAATGCAGCACGTAAAATGACATACACAATTCTTGAATTTTTGGTTTTAATTCATGCAACACATCAATCTGTCCCAAATATATAAAAGAAAAATACTATAAAAATCTTGTAAAACTAACATTAGATTATAGTTACTTATTTAAGGACCTACAACAAGCAAAAGAATGCTGCTCAATATACCTGATGGAATAGTAAGGGGAGGTAGACAAACAAACAAACAAACAATGATATAAGATAATTACATAACTGAAAAGTCCCAGGGTTAGGGGCAGAGCTTCATCAAATGTTATTTCTTGTGACCAATAAAAAAAGTTGAAAGACAGAATGTATGGTAGTAAGTTTGGAAGCATACAATATGTATTAACTTCCTCCCCAAGTGCATCCTATATTTTCATTAACATAGATGTCTACAAATATTGAAAAAAAAAACCCAACAACACTCCACAGTTAGCAAATCTATAAACTAATAATAGCTAGCATCTTGTTATCGTAAATGCTGATAAATGCACAAGGCATAAATGAAGTTCCCATGCACACTGACTGTGGATGATGAACATTTTTTTTTTTCATATCATATTATTCTATAAATGCAAGCTCCCCTCTTACTAACAGCATTAATATAATATATATACATACAGGGTGAATATTGTGTTGAAATTTGTGGTTTTATCCAATCCCTCAATGCCACATTCCAAGGACACGTTTATAAAAAGATGGGAGAAAAATCCCAGGCTCATTGAATGACAATTAATGGAATATGGTTACTTTCAAAGCAGGATATTCATTACATATATGGTCTCATGGAGTGAGGTAAGCTTCCCAGTAAACTTCTGGTCAAAACAAGTCAACAAAAAAAAATGTCAGTCTATTTTGGTAAGTTTTTCACTGATCTTCCAAAGCTTATCAGCAGCTCTGTCATTTAAAGCTGCTGGAGTCCAGGGACTTTGCATACAATTTTTACTAAAATATTTTCCAGATTGTCCTTCTAGCTCTTTAGCCACACTACAGTACACAAGAGCTTGACATCCTTCTTGTGCATCCCTCAGTCCGAGAAAAACAACTATAGAGGCCAGGAGTGTGGCTTTCCAGCCTGATAAAATATGACGACCTAAATTCGTAGCTACCATGCCTGGGTGAAGAGCTAAGACATCAACACCACTTCCTTGCATTTTTCTGGAAAGTTCTCTGGCAAAAAGTAAATTTGCCAGTTTGCTGTCAGCATATGCTTGGGCTTTGCTGTATTGTTTTTCACAATGAAAATCCTCAAAATTAATAGAGCCTCTCTTATGCAGACTGGAACTTACAACAACGATCCTACTCGGGCCAGACTCTTTTAGTCTATCTGACAGGAGGTGAGTAAGATAAAAATGTCCAAGATGATTTACTCCCATTTGCATTTCAAATCCGTCTTCTGTTTTCATGTAAGGACATTTAAATATCCCAGCATTATTTATGAGCACATTGATTGTTTTTTCTTCATCCAGAATTTGAGAACAAAAGTGCCTCACAGATTTTAAAGATGCCAGATTAAGTTCTTTAGCCACCAGAGAATTATTCCCAGTTGAGGCTTGAATTTGTCTCACCGTCTCTTCGGCAGAAGTAATGCTTTTGCAAGCAAGAATTACCCTTGCATTTCGTTTGGCAAGTTCGTAAGCTGCTGCTTTCCCTATTCCACTGTTTCCACCTGTAATTATTACTGTTTTGCCATTCATTAGTGCATGACTTGGACATCGTCGTTTATACCTCAGGATTTGTCTCATCACGGCAGCAGCAACAATACCAAGGAAGGCACTGACTTTCCACCAAGCCATCACACTTACGGAGAGGATGCAAAATACTCAATGCACGGTTCTTTTTCTGCAGAGAAGAATAATAAGATCTTTTTAAAATTTGATCAAACTGAAAGTGTTGAACCCTGGTGTATATAAAGTAGAACACAAAAAGAGCGCTAAGCCATAATAAGAGAAATATGCTGATTTTTTGTTGAGTTGCTAAGAACGGAATTTCACCCCCAACATCATCATGGCTAAACCAAAAACCCAATTTTCAAAGACTGCATGACATGATTTGTAGAAATGGACAGTCAGAAATGGTTGTTATCTTTCCCCACTTCATTTTTAACACACACATACAGTACACTCTATATAGTCATTCTATGGCACCCATCGCCTGGCCGGCAGCACAAGACAGCAGGCTAACCATTTGGAGAGGAAAGCTCAAGTGGTTAGCTCCCTGTCTTGGGTTACCGGCCAGGCGATGGGTGCCGTACCTGGGTCCAGGCTTCGAACCCCACTAGTCAATTGTCTGTTTCAAAATTTTTCTGCTTTCTTTGGCTTTGTCTCATTTCTCCACTGCATATTATCTCAAGTTGGACTTATTTTTTGTGATTTCCAGTAGCCCCTACTTGCTCCCCACTTTCACTATAGGTCTATCCAGCTAAAATCCTTGGTCGATTAATAACAACAGACCTTGGCCCCAAGTGACAAGTAACTTAGCAGGGAACACCCACTTAGGGCAATAGGCTTATAGGACTGGTCAGGACATGGTCATTTCATGCACATTATTTGTAACAACTTCCAAAGATGCCCTTTCATCAGGAGACCCTACCTCAGACCTTAGAGTTAAAGAAACCTACAAGATCTTAAGACTATCTCTAGGTAGACCCATAGAAACCAATTTGGATGTGATCGTGTGAGCCGATATCTCTCTTTATAGATACCCACAACAGTCAGGGCACTTTTATAATTTTTCTAAAAAATATAAAACGTCGTGTTCCTTTTGAGATCAACCTCGACCTTCCGAAGGATGGATGGAATGACAACATGTGTTTGCCAGCCTAGCTAATGAAAACACGCACAATATGGAGACACCAACATTGTCTGTTTTTCTTGTAATAAATCGGTCATAAACTAGCTAGTACAATATTTGATACACACAAAAAAAAACTTTGTAAATAATTTTAAAGGCATAATTCCATAAAAACAACTCCCACAACTTTAAGCCAATCAATCTAAAGAAATACATTGGAATTCTCACTAAAAAGACAAACTGGCATTAAAGACGATTTGTTTACAACAAGAGGTTGTTTACATTCTGTGTTTACAATACTAATGTGATTTCCAGTGCCTGCTTTCATACACAATAAATACCGGTTGTCTATCTAGACCAATAAATCTAGCATAGATAGATCTCTCAGTAGAAAGATAGAAATTGCCTAAGTATATACTATAGATTTAGTTTTTATCTCATGATTTAAAAAAAGCAATCCTTGAATTAACGCATATCTAATTTCACTTGATTGCTTTGCCTAATTCAATGATAAGGAATCTTGTATCAATTTTTCCTTAAAAGGATTACATTTTAAACATTTATCTATGGATAGACTATGGTTTGAAATGAAACTGAATCTACAACCAAATTTTGAAACAAGTAGAAAAATACTTTTCTTCTCAGACTAGAACATAAAAGCATAGAATCACTTGGAAACGGATGTCCGTACTTGATATTGAGGGCCTCTCATGGTATCGTTATAACATATCTTACGATTTCCAAAGTAATAGAAGGGTATCTATCTCATGTTTTATCCTTTTATATCATGTTATTTCACTTTAATTCATGTTATGTTATTATGTAGTCTTATCATGTGTTTTCATGTGTTATCTTGTGTTATCTCGTGTTATTTGTTAAAAGATAACTACCGTAATAGAATGTGTTGATTATACACAAGTACTGTATGTACTTGAAGTTCAATGGCATCGACTACTACAGGATGCTGTGTCTGTTGTTATGACTGATGTTTCTACACTAACAATAGGATAAGAGAAGTCAAGTTTTAAAACTAGTCATTTGTTTTTATCTGGGGATATTGGTGACTTTTTCTATTCGATAAGTTACTTTAGGGCAATCTTATGATGGCTGAAAGTAAACAGGTATGTTTTGAGAGCATGAATATGTCATATCAAGGTAAATTCATTTCTTCTACAATCTTATCTGTAGATAGAGGAGAGTTTTGAAGTTTGTCCTTTTGTTTGTGACTTGAAACTATTGTTTCAAGAGTATTAGGCCTATATAGAATACAACTTTCTTCTAAGGTCAATTTCCTCTAGAAATAAGAAAAATTTACCATTATTACAAGGCTGTTGTTATTCTAACCCAGGTGAGAACAAGAACATTTTTTGTTCTCATCCAAATGCAAATAAGATTTTTGTAAAATCTCACCCACGCCCACACTGTGAATAAGACAATTGTACGTAAATTTCTTATTGCCGATGTCTCTCAGGGATATTTGTTAGGGAACTGAATTAACCCCTGTAACTCGAATTAGGGCACCGGAAGTGTAGTCATGATAGTTCAGCTGCCTGTTTATGAATTGTCTTATCAGTATCCATGCACCGCTGGGTGTTTTACAGTTGTAAACACTATGCATATTTTACACTATTTTCTGATGTTCTCAGCCATATTTCATATATATATATAGAAATAGATATAGGTGGTAAGCTTGCGTTTTTAGTACTCACCATCTAGCTCCTGTGTCTGAGCACACGCGCACGCATTGGTAATTAGTCAAGTAGTGTTACATAGGGTCACGCTGGCTACCGACCTTTCTGACTCTGTCATTTGACCTAGAAGGCTGTGGGAACAGTTCTACAATGAGGCTAAACCATTGTTCAAGAACTGCCTATCACATGAATACTACGTTTATAGTAGAAAATAAGTAATTCATGAGTTGTATCTGCATTGTGAAGATTAACCACAAGCGCTCGACACCCCTAGATCTCGTGTGTCAAGATTCATAACTACTGCTTGTAATGTAACAACCAGTGGCGTGTACATATATATAGCGCAAACGTCCCATAAGTATTAATATCACGATTTTCATTGGTTGATACCAAATTGTTGCGTCCATTTTCCTGATGTGTCGCTTGCATCAGTTATACAGTTTTCTAGCTGAGTTTGGCTTGAAAATGGTCTGAAATAAGTTTTAAAAAAAAATTTGTGTATTCTCATTCTAAAATATCATTTTCGCATCAATGAAAAACAAGAATGTTGGTACCCGAGTTTCAGTCGAGAAATCCATTTTATCTCTGGTGTCAACATCATGTGTACAAAATGTTGAATTGAATTCGAATTCTGAATACAAAAATACTTAAAATGCTCCAAGATTCACTACCATAGCATTATCATGACAGGTTTATATGGACCGATATCTCCTAATGTTGTCTATGTCCGGATTTTTTCGATTGTCTTCTCTTTACAAGTCCTATAAGAGAAATTTAATTTCGAGTGTAAAAAAAAAAAAATTTTTTTAGGAATATATATCTCGATTTTCTCAAGTCAAAATGTTTTGAGTTCTACAAGTAAAGTTTTTGTGCTTTAGAGAGAAAAACTTGAAAAATATAAGAACCTTAGTGTTAATTTTTGTTTTGTATAATCCCACAACATTGCCGTACGTATAGAAAATTTTCTTCATGTATGGGCAGCCACTTAGATATTATATAGAGGCAAAATGATGTATTAGCCATCTATGTTCAGCCATGGCTCACAGTTTTCTGTTCAAGGACAAAGAACATTTGAGTGGTGACAAATCGCAAATGGCCAGTTGTGTACCATGAAATGACAGTTTACTCATATTGTTTAGTAAAAAAAAAAAATAGGTTTTGTAAGAGCAAGGTGAGAGAAAAATTTCAATATATCTGCAAAACGTGGGACATCTCTCTTTCTGTTTGTAATGATCTGAAGAACATTGTTGCACTCAAACCTCGTTATATACAGCCAAGTGTGAGGAAAACTTTAAGTTTGAGGTATAACAAGTTTAGAAGTACAACAAAAATAGCACGTGTAGTTAGTGAGGTTGGGTAATAGGAAGGTCTTTTGGGCCAATGATAATAGTATGGTCTTAACCCCTTCAATGGTAAAGTTATTTCTCAAACTTCTAACACTACTTACTAAAGACAGCAAAATCTTCAAAATTTGCCTGTTGTTTTACAGGCTTTTGGCTTGTGTCAGTTCACTGAAATCTCATTTATCTGGTGTAAGAACTTGTACATGTTGAAGGTTTTCCATTTTTCCGTTCGGTTAAAATCGGACCCTGCTGTGAAAGGGTTAAAGTTGTGATTAAAATGCAAATCTTTACCCCTGTCTCCATCACAGAGTGCAATGGAACTAAAACAGCAACAAAGCCTAGACATGACTGAAGATGAAAATAAAGAGTTAATGCCTCCACCTTTAGAGGAAGGTAAGTCAATGTGGTCTTTGATTTGCATGAAAAGTTAAAAAATATATTGAAATAAAAGGATTATTTGGCTGACAGTGGCCCTTCATCTTTGTTCATAAACATCCACGATATATGCACATACAGAGTCATCTCCAACTTTTATTTTTGAAAATGATACATTTATCTGTTGTTGTTTTGCACCTTTTGATGCCTGAAAAGCAGTGTTAGGGCCTAGCTCTATGAAACCTTTCATCAACAAACCATAACCAATGGACTAAGAGAGAAACTTTGGATTAAAAGTAAATGGGTGATCAGCTGCCTGTGCTAAGTCTTTGATGGTGTTGAGGAATAAGACATTTTTTGACCTTGCTCCTAAAGACTAGCCACACAACATTTTTCTTTTTCCCTGTTTTAGCTTCTCATTTAATAATCAATATGAAATAGTTGCCACAAAAAGCGTAAAAAAATATTCATTTAAAATGTTTTATATTTGTTGTGTTTTTTGCAGTTTTATCCATAGTTGATAAATGCTACTGTTGTCAGGGTATTTCTTAAAAAAATTATAGATGCAGATGGTTATTTTACATTATGGATTTTTCATTTTTGTCTCCATAGTAATGAGCCTGGTGGTTTTTTTACGGGATCGCACTGGAATCCATTTCACCCTTGAGGATGCTCCTCTGACCCAATGCAGTAGTCTTCTTGCTCTCATACTGCATGAACAAGGCTTACCAGCCGAGGCACATGATGTGTTTAGCTTGTGGCTTGTTTCTCCCATATTAGGTAATATAGTTGATCTTATTGATTTTTTATTTTTGATTTAAAGAAGTTTTGTATCAAATAAGACAAATAAATATGTATGTCAGAGATGTCACATTTTCCAGAATTTCCTGAATTTCAGGAATGAAAAATGTTCGGGGAATAGGTGAGCGCCATAGACTAATGTGATTTGACCATTTAATAGACTATCCCCTGCCATCGCCTGATAGCATCTATAACGCTATCCCCCCCCGTGAGTCTTATGCTAAGAGTCACCTTAGTTTTCTTTTTTCTAAGACTGCCTGCCCCTCATATCAATATAATGCTTATTGTTGAAGAAATTGCTCCGATGATGTGTAAATTATTTATCTTCACACCGGCATTATTCCAAAAGCATGGAAATATGCACTTGTACAGCCCGTCTACTAGAAAGGAAATAGAAACATTGCCCAAAATTATCGGCCATATCACTATGGGCCCCACACTACAAAAAAGACGTAGATGTAATAGAAAAATGTCAAAAATAGCTGTAGGACACATCACCAATACAGCATACTCACATCACATCAGCATTACAAAACTCACAAACAAACTGACACTACAAAACCTGGAAATGAGAAGAAAAATAAACAAACTCACCATTTTTCACAAATAAATAAGAATCACTGTATCATCAAACTTCCAGACAACATCCACAAAATCTAACAAAAAAATCAGAGCACATGATGCTAAGTTATCAATGCCGTCCTCACCATCATGCATTCTTCCCATCTTCAGTCTGTTTGTGGAATGACTTGCGTTCAGACACCGCAGAGATTGAGTCTCTGGAGACTTTTAGGTGTGTTGTTAAATATTGTTTTTTTTAAACTGGATGAGCAACTGTGTTTGTGTGAGAGAGAGGGGAGTGACTGTGAAAGTTAGAATTAAACACTGAATGTGAGAAAGTAAAAAATTGTGAATGCGTGAACATTTGAAATGTAAACTGTGTGCGGATCTGCAACCTTACGTATACGGGGCATGCACACAAAAAAAAATGAAGAAAATGAAAAAGAAGAGAGACAGAGTTATTTTTTGCCGTTAACTGATTTTGAATCAATACTTTAGCGGACAAGATACAATATTTTTTCAGTTACATCCGTGAAATTTCTTTCAAATTCTCTCCCAATAGGTGTGTATTCAGCCTAAAAAGGATAATTGGATTAAAAAATTTTATGATAAAAAGGGGTCTACAATGCATCAGAGATGTTCTTCTTGATTATGACGATCTAGACTCAAGTTGTTTTCTGTTGAATTGTTCATTTCTTTGACACAATATCTTGACGTCTGAACATGGGGTCAACATGTTTTTTTAACTCATTGCAATTGCGTTGGTTGTATTTGTCTGATGACAGGCAACCTACCTCTGTAAGTGTGGGCCGTAATTGTCCAACTCTGTTTTAAGGGCTTTTTAAGCCAACTGTATGCTTATCAAGGGAAAATAACGCTAAATATTGAAGATGTACTTAATTTTTATTCATTTTCATCCCATCACACTTGGTGATAATATTTTCGGGTATTTCATTACTTTTATTGTGCGAAGTTTTATTGGCTAAAAACCAGCTTCTTCTGCTTTCTGTTTGGCAACCCCCCCCCCCCCCCCCCAAAAAAAAGTTGCATTATTAGACATATTATTTTTGAAAAAAAATAAAGCACCGTACAAAGTCTATATACCATTATAAAGTTCAAAGTCTTTTAGAAACTAACAACTGTATGGTTCTATCTTTATAGGTAAAAAAGTTGTGCCGGAATGAAAATGGGTCAAAATCATGCGGCACAAGGGTATTACTTGGCTTAAGGGGCGTGACTGTAAAGAGTTAAGTCTATTTTGTTTGCTAAGAGTAATGGATTAGCACTAACTGATTTTAAATGAACAAAACTCCAAAACATATACAGGAATATTTTCCATACAAATGATTGGTTTAATAGGAAATACAGACCACTTCATCCCAAGTAAGGTTTTTTTTTCTCTCAATTATTTTCTTCACAGAGTTGAGGCTCAAAAATCATCACAACCCTTTCAAAGTTGTTCAAAGGTGGGATCAGTTGTGTGCTAAATACACTGATGCTACGAATGATGACATTCATGATAGTGAGTCAATATAATGTTTTTTGTTTTTAAATTTTTTCCCCCCATCTTTTACCTACATTAAGAATAAGATTTCGACCATGTCATTTTATCTTTGTAATTTAATGCCTGTTTATAACCTTTTTTTCCCCAATTTTCAGTGGGTTTGAGCTAGATTAAATCCACAGAACTAATAAATCAAAACATATAATTTCTTGTTATTATCCTGCCTTACACTCAATGATTTCCTTGACATTATCAACTTCAGGTTCGACCCTTCCGAACTAAAAACTTGAGGCCTCCCGTTGTAGGGCGTGGCAACCCTGGTGATTTTATTGATTATAATTTTTATAACTTTATTCACAATATTTAGATTTTAGTTTGAGTTTGCTTTGTCAATGTGATGATAGTGATGATAGTGATGATAGTGATGATAGTGATGATAGTGATGATAGTGATGACAGTGATGATAGTGATGATAGTGATGACAGTGATGACAGTGA
>JAUEKZ010199460.1:0-11389 GCA_031471865.1 Melibe leonina
GCGAGAGAGAGGGTGAGTGTGTGTTTTTGTGTGTGTGTGTGTGTGTGTGTGTGTGTGTTTGTGATGAGAGAGAGACGGAAAGAGAGAGAGAGAGGGAGGGAGGGAGAGAGAGGGAAGGAGGGCAGAGATGCAGAGATAGACAGACCATACCATCGCCTTTTAAAAAGACATCTAAAATTGGCTGTCGACTTACAGACAGCCAGGGGGAGGGGGGGGGAGGGCTGAGGTAGAGGGAGAGGGGAGAGGGGGGCTGAGGTAGAGGGGGGAGTGGGGGGGGGGAGAGGGGCTGAGGGAGGGGGAGGGGGCTGGGGGAGAGGGCATGCAATGATAGAGAGTTGTTATACAAACCAATCAGAGCATAACGATCCGAATAAAAGATTTCATCTCAAACAGCGTCAAAGATTACTCAGTATTTCGAGCAAAGAGAACACACCTAAACTAGAAATAGTGAAAGAGGGAGAGGGGTTAAATAGAGGCCTAGATACACAAGTAGACATAAACTATCGAAGATCAATAACAATCACAATAGAGCAATAAAGATCTAGATACAATAGATAGGCAAATGTTATCGGTAATCAATATGATTAATGTGACGTTTTGCTTGGTTGGTTTTTTGATCGATTAAAAACATCATTATTTATGACATGATTTCAATCAGCATTATGTGAATGTCATTTTATGTACGGTGAATCCGTGCAAAATAATTGAGTACCTTGCCATATTGAAACGTATAAGGCGACGTCAGCACCCAAGGGTTAGATAAGACTACTGTAGTGTAGATTTGATCCGAGTCAGACTTCTCTGGTTTTGAGAAAACCAACTTTTCAATTTCCAAACCACTCATTCTTCCATTGTTGTATCTTTTAAAACTACGAATAACTCTGGACCTTGGTCGTTATTTTAGAATAATATTTGGAGGGCGGAAAGTATTGGATATTATAATTAACCCATTAAGGGCAAAAAGCTCTGAAAGTAGCAAAATGTGACTCTGATCGTTCTTTCCCTATATCTAAAAGTTAAAGTGGAGGCTTATATAGCGCTGATATCCACGGGTGCTTATCGCGCTTTACACTTTTTACTTTCCTCGGCCAACAGCAAATATTGAAACACATAAGACAAGACACGCGCCAGGTACCCATTTTACTGCTGGGTCAACAGTGGGGTTTTCTGGTCCCAGAAAAAAAATCCGCCTCTGAAGGGGATCGAACCCGGGACCTTCAGCAGTCTGATGCTCTACCAACTGAGCTGTTGCGCCCCCAAATCTAGCCTTCAATTGTCGCTTACAGAGCCAAACAGGAGCCAACCCGAAAAGGAAAAAGGTTGTTTAATACACAGTAATTGAAGGAAATGATAATATATTCTCTATTTAACCCTTGCAATGGCAGGCTGTTATTCGTCACCAAAATACTAAGTATATTATAACAGGTACCTCAAAATCTAAACCCTTTCACCGCGGGGTCTGATTTTAAACATACTAAATTATGCAAAATCTTGAAAATGTCCATGTTCTTATACCAGATTAATCAGATTTCAGCCAACTGACATATGCCAAAAGCCTGAATTTCAGGCTTTTGGCATATGTCAGTCGACTGAAATCTGATTTATCTGGTATATGAACTGGCAAATCTTGAAGATTTTGGTGTCCTTCGCAGTGAAAGGGTTAAAGATCTGCCTGTTCTTATTCCAGATAAATTAGATTTCAGTAAGATGAACATAATGCATGTTAAGATTAAACATGTTGCGTAATTCCGTTCTGTTAGAAATGCGCCCCGCTGTGAAAGGGTTAAAATGTAATAGAATTAAATCTATTGTAAAAATTTAGTAAATAAGATAAGTGAATAAATAACGAAATTACTTAACGAATGAATGACTGAATGCATGGATGAATTAATGAATAAATTAATGAACAATTAGGGTAAATAATTAAATAAATGAATAGATAAATAAATAAATAATGAATGAATAATTAGATTTTAAAAAATAGATAAAAAAACGAATGACCAAAATAAATATGTAAATGAACGAATAAAACATTATACGAATACCTAAATAAATAGATAAATACATAAATATATAAATACATGAATGAAAACATCCGGACATAATGAATTGGCCACACAACACACAAAGCTGAGAAAACGTTCATCAGGCAAGTGTTAGTGTGTCGTGCCTGGATCACCAGACGGGACTAACGATGATTGATCCGATTGGTCGTCCCGTTAACCGGAAGGAGACCAAGTACCTGTAAACGCCAAGTCCGGCCAGGCCAGCTCAGCCCAGCGGATATCCGGTTGGATGGTCAGGCATACCCGGTGTGATTTTATTGGCTCATTTTGTGACAGGTGGTGTGTGTACTACGTACTGTATTTTATTTAACCCTTTCACTGCTAACGTTATATCTCAAACTACTTTCTAGACACAAACATTTTTTTTTCATCTTTTGCGTGTTTTTTTTTGCCTGAAAAATCAGATTTCAGTGAACCGACATTTTATGCCAAAAGTCAGAATAATAATATGTCAGTTCACTGAAATCTGATTTATCTGGTATGATAACAATAACACGTTGATTTTAAGGATTTTGTATATTCTGTCCCCGCTGTGAAAGAGTTCAATTACTGTTAGAATTTTGCGGCTTTGAGATACAGTAACTTGAAAAAAAAATCCTTGTCATATTAAAAACAAAACAAAAAACCCTTCTTTTTAGAAAAAAAAATAACATCCAATTATCGCATTGCGAACACAATTGCTGCCGGTAATATTCTTTCCTAGTCCAGTTATTTATCCAGTCTTATATAAAACGGGCACATTGTGGCCACCTTTTTTTCTGGTCTCGCCCTTCTCTTTGGCTGTGTTATTATTGTAGTCTAATATCCCAGGGAAAAGAACCGAAATCGATATGAAAGCTCTATTTGATACAACGTCTTCGGTGGAAGTGGAAGTAATGAGAGAAAGGAGGGTATGGGTGAGGGAAAGAATGAGTAAGTGATTGAGGGAGAGAGGGAGGGAGGGGGAGAGGGAGGGAGAGAGGGAGGCAGGGAGGGAGTTACGGTGGGAGGGAGGTCAAGAAAGTGAAGGGCAAGAAAGAACTAAGCCCCTGTCTATTAACGCGGACGGGCTGGAGATTACATCGACCAGACGCCCTCCCGCCTTCCGTTAGGAATCACCTGACCTTCTTCTGCTGTCTCAAGAGGGAATGAATTTGTTGGAGGGACAGGGAATGATGGATGGGTGGCTGGGGGATAGAAGTATAGATAATATATCGATGGATGGATCGATAGATCGATAGATCGATCGATAGATAGATAGATAGATAGATAGATAGATAGATAGATAGATGCGATTGATGGTGAGCTGAATGGATAAATTGAAAGAACGGTTAATGAATTGATAGACAGACAGACTGACACATTGACACAGTGACAGGCATACTATCAAGCAGACAGACTAACAGGCAGGCAGACTGACAGGCAGACAAACATACCGACGGGCAGACAGACAGGAAGGCAGACAGGCAGACAGGCAGACAGGCAGACAGCTAGATATGAGGAAGATGGATACGGATGCGAATAGATAATTTGGCAACTGAAAGAGTGAGGGACAGGGAGTGTGAGATGGGCAGAGAGACCCATGGCACCAAGGAGGGAGATGGTGCCATGGAAGGAACCAATGGGAGGATGTGTGATTGGAAGCTGATGCACATCTTTACTTAAACCCTTCGCTGCCATGACCATAAAAATCTCTAAGAATGCCAGTTCTTATACGAGATAAATCAGATTTTCAGTGAAAGCTGAAATTCAGGCTTTTGGCATATGTCAGTCAGTTCACTGAAATTTGATTTATCTGGTATAAGAACACGTACATTTTCAAGATATTGCATCATATTCAGTTGGGCGAGAATCAGAGCTCGCTGTGAAAGGGTTGGAACCCTCGGGGTCCATTGGCTCAGTTGGTAGAGCATGAGACTGTTGTGCAGAAGGTCCTGGGTTCGATCCTTTTGATGGGCGGATTTTTTTCCGGGACTTGAAAACCCCCCAGCAGTAAAATGGGTACCTGGCCCTTCATTCAGCAGTGTCCGTGTCTTACAAACAAATTATAACACGCCTACCAGGCACTTGTCTTGTCTTCTTCTTCTTTTTCATCTATTTCATCATCATCATCATCATCATCATCATCATCATCATCATCATCCTTTTTCATTATCTTCTTCTTTTTGCTTTTCTTCTCCTTTCCTTGTTCTTCTTAGTCTTTTTATTTCCCCTTTGTCTTCTTCCTCCTTTACTTCTTTTTCCTCGTCTTTTTTATAATTGGAATCGTTACTTCATTATTTTAGGTTTTAGTTCCGATATCTATCCTACCATGGTATCAATTCCTTTGACAGATCGAAAAACGTGGCCTGTCTGTCTGTCTGTCTGTCTGTCTGTCCGTCTGTCTGTCTGTCTGTCTAGGGCATTGAGAAGGTTAATTAAATCGTTTAATGGACTATGAACATAAAAGGAAATAGAAAAAGGCAAAAAATAGTGAGTAAAAATATGAACATGCCAATTAGCTTGAAAAAAACAACCAATTACCCCCAACCCCCCCCTCCCCCCTCCCCAAGAACCCCCTTCCAAAAACAATAAAAAAAATATGGATGGATTAAGTTCTTTCAAAAAGGCGTTTAAGACCTGTTTGTTTAGAAAATCCCATGCATGGCATCGATTAATATTGGTATTTTTCTGAATGTACATTTGATTAGTGCATGTATTTCTGATTTATAAATTCCTTTTGATCTTAAATGTCACCGTAAAGCGCATTGAGCATGACAACGTCGTGGTAATGCGCTTTATAAGAGTTCTTTATAATAATAATAATTATTATTATCATTATTATTATAGTAAGACTTTGAATGCGGTCCTTTTCAATCTTATTAAGCCTTATTGATGGTGTTTTAATCCGTTCACCGCGAATTTTTTTTCTCAAAATGCAGAACTTAAAAACCCTTTAGATTTGCCTGCTCTTATTCTAGATCAATAAGATTTTACTGAACGGACATATGTATTATCATGCCAAAAGCCTGAAATTTCAATTAGAATTAAACTGACAACGTGGGCGGAAGAGAACTCATACTCTTTACCGCCATTTAAATTTTAACCCTTTCGCAGCAAGGTCTGATTCTAACTAAAATTTGTAATATTTTGAAAATGTACGTGTTCTTAATATTATTATACCAGATAAATCAGATTTCAGTGAACTGACATAGACTATTATTATGCTGAAATCCACTGAAATCTGATTTATCTGGTTTTTGAACAGATGAATCTTGGACATTTTTGGTGTCGTTACCATTGGAAGGGTTAGGAGTGGCTACCCACCGCAATAGCTCAGTTGGTAGAGCATCAGACTGTTGTGCTGAAGGTCCCGGGTCCAATCCCCTTCAATAGCTCAGTTGGTAGAGCATCAGACTGTTGTTCTGAAAGTCCCGGGTCCAATCCCCTTCAATAGCTCAGTTGGTAGAGCATCAGACTGTTGTGCTGAAGGTCCCGGGTTCGATCCCCATCAGAGGTGGAAATTTTTTTCCGGGACCAGAAAACCCCACTGTCGACCCAGCAGTTAAATGGGTACCTGACCCTCCATACAGCAGTGTCTTTGTCCCACAAACAAACTCGCCTAACAAGCGTTTGTCTTGTCCTATGTGTTTCAATGTTTGCTGTTGGCCGGGGAAAGTAAAAAGTCGTGTGAAGCGCGATGAGCACAATTCGTGGATATCAGCGCTATATAAGCCTCCACTCTTAACTTTAACCGCATAATGCTATGTGGTGCGGTGCACGCATATCTCGCACCATTGTTTTATTCATTACGTTCCTGGTGGACGCAAAATGTCAAAGATTGATTGGATAAGGATGGATGGAAAGGTGAAACTAACCCGAGGGCTTGGTAATTCACTCTTTCAATATTAACCCTTTCACTGCTAAGGCCACCAACATCTTCAAAACGTGGCTTGTTCTTATACTAAATAAATCAGATTTTAGTGAACTGAAATTCAGGCATGTGGCATATTATGTCAGTTCACTCAAATCTGGTTTATCTGGTATAAGAACACATACATTATCAACATTTTGCATACTTCAGTTGGGTTAGTATCAGACCTCGCTGTGAAAGTGCTAAGGATATCAAAGAAGGTGTATTATTATTGTCATTGCTGTTATTATTATTTTTATTATTATTATCCTTATTATTATTATTTTCATTATTATTTTTATTATTATTATCCTTATTATTATTATTTTTATTATTATTTTTATCGTAATTAATGTTGTTAATATGACGATTATTATTACTATTATTATTATTGTTATTATGATTATTATCATTATTACGCTTTAATCATTTACTACATAGATAATGCCATATCGAATGTAGGGTGAAGGAGGGGATGATCGGTTTTACATATGAAATACAAATTGACCTCAAAGTATCCTGCCGAGAACAGCTGCTGGTGACTCAGTCCCTCGTCCTCGGTTTGGTGTAATGTGCTGCCTTTACTCTCAGAGGGGCTGCCAATTTGGATTTTTTAAAGCTTTTTTAAAGCCAAATTCCAGAAATCTGGCTTTTTTTCAAGGCGACAGGCTTCAAATTTTTAGTTTGGCTCTATCCCTTTATTGGGGGCTATTTGCTTGGCTTTGTTTTAGTTTCAGGCTTTTGGCATATGTTAGTTCACTGGAATCTGATTTATCTGGTATAAGAACGAATTTGGTTGATTCTATCAAACCTAAGGATAGTTTGAATACCAAATGAGTTACAGATCGCGAAGTGTAGTAACATTTCTGAATTATTTTAGTGCACAATTTTGGCGTCTAAACCTAAACTGATCCAAAGAGCTTTAGGGGAGGTACTGGATTTTTGTTTTTTTGTAATGTAAGTGTAAAAATCCCATCATTTGGGGGCGTTGTTTTTTTTGTTTTTTGTTAGTTTGTCTTTTTTTTTTCTCAGAGCAAATTTGGCTTTTTTTATTTTTTCAATCTGGCAACCCTGTTACTTTGATTGTTTTAGCACGCCCTTTCTAACACGCCAACATGTGTACACAGTACACTGGCTCCCGCCTTTGATATGACATGAAATAATGTGTTTTGCAGGCTGCTACCCACTACCCACTACCCACCCCCACTACCCACTACCCACTACCTACCAACATCCTATAGAAAGGGGCACAAGAGGATGAGAGAGACGAGCATAATATTTATACATGATATCTATTTCAGTCAGGTAGATTGGAGACCAAAGTTATAATTAGTTTTATTGATCGGTCTATTTTTGGAACAGGAAGTACGCGTGAAATTTTCCTCATCCTTCATCTTTTTCTTCTTCTTCTTCTTCTTCTTCTTCTTCTTCTTCTTCTTCTTCTTCTTCTTCTTCTTCTTCTTCTTCTTCTACTTGTTGTTGTTGTTCATCTTCTTCTTCTTCTTCTTCTTATCCTCCTCCTCCTCCTTTCTTCTTATGATCATTTTCCTCCTTCCCGTCATCTTCTTTCTCCCCTATCTCCTTTTTCATGTCCTCCTCCCCCTCCTCTCCTTGTCCTCCCATCCCCCTCCTCCTCCCCCCTCCTCTTCCTCCTCTTCTTCATCCTCCCCCACCTTCTCCCCCTTCCCCTCCTCCTCTCCCTCCTTCCCTCCTCTTCCCCCTCCTCTTCCCCCCTCCCCCTCCTCCCCTCCTCTTCCCCCTCCTGTCCGCCTCCTCCCCCTCTCTTTTTCTATCCTCTTCTTCTCCTCTTTTTTCATTTTCCGCCTCATCCAATTAACAAACTCCACATGGCCATACACCACCATCAAGAGTGTAGCCTTCACATTAGGTCTACGTTACCGGTCAATCTGCTTGCACTGAAGACAGACAGACAGACAGACAGACAGACAGACAGACAGACAGACAGACACCCGGGCAGCTGATAATATAGCCTAGACTAAGCAATAAGCAAGGCAGACTTCCAGGCTTACATCTCGTGCCATGGCAAATAGATCGGTAAACAGTAAACAGACAGACTGGCAAATAGACAGGACTTGTCTGTGGTCAGGTAGACTTTGAAATCCACTCTTCAGACGTGAAGGCTCACAAAGACATAGACAGACGTTTTGGCATGGCAGGGTCTGGGGTTCAAATCCTGATCTGGGTATTTTACATGTTTCCGTGTCTGTACCTTCTTTGATTTGTCTCGTATCGTCACTGTCTATGTTTTCCATTGTGACTCATTTCCAACAACCCAACCAAAGACCGTACACACAGACACACAGACAGACAGACACACACAGATAGACGACGCACACACATGTACACACACAGATATAGACGACACACACATACACACACACACACACACACACATATACACACACAGACAGACAAACAGACATACACACATATACACATATACATATACACACATACACACGCATACACATACATACACACACACATACTCAAATATGACATGCAGTTTTAGATTGACAAACTGCAGATATGACACGACCAGCCAAGCGGACAGACACACAGCTAGACAAACAACTCGTCAGCCAAACATTAACCCTTTCAATGCTAATGGCACTAAATGTCCTTACACCATATGAATCAGATTTCAGTGAACGGACATATGCCAAAAGGCTGAATTTCAGGCTTTCGGCATATGTCAGTTCACTAAAAACTGATTTATCTGGTATAAGAACATGTCCATTTTCAAGATTTTGCATATTATATTCAGTTGGAGCCAGACCTCGCTGTGAAAGGGTTAACCACATAGCGATTCTGTCACTGGCAGTGAGACTGGTGTAAGGATGGGTTTGACATAGCACAGGTTGTAGTAGACGTCTGGTGGTGTTATTTCAATAAGCCAAACTTGAGATAACATGCAGTGCAGAAACGAGACAAAGCCAAAGAAAGCAGAAAACATGGAGAAACAGAAAAACTTAGAATTGACCAGAGTGGGGTTCGAACTCATCGCCTTGCCGGCAGCACGAGACAGCGAGCTAGCCACTTGAGCTATCCGGCCGCTCCCCCCCCCCTCCCCCTGTGATTTTCAGTGCTTGCTCCCAACCTTCTTGTCGTTATTTCAATATCTTGATACCGCTCATGCCTTGACAAGACACACACACACACACACACACACATACACACAGACACACATACACAGACACTTGTGGAGGGCGGACACATTGTTGGTTGAAGTGATTACGAGTAGGAAGCTGTCATAATGAATATACAAAGCAAGAAGCAAGGGGGAAAAGAATAATCATCTTGACCATCATCGTCATCATTCCTTCTTTCCTAGAACTATAAGGTTATGGAACAGCTTGCTTACAACTACAACGGCAAAGCTTATGAACAACATCGAAACCTTTAAAAATACGCTCCATCATCTTTAAGAAAGACTGTAGAAGTTAATGAGAAAAAAAAAACGCTCTTAAAGAGGTCTGTAATCGACCACGTTGAAATGCGCACGGACATTAATACTCGGTCCAGCCGAGTCAGTCGTTAAATTTGAAGAAGATGTGACTTCCACTTCCACCGCTTCATGACGTGTGTCCGTTGCTAAGCGATCGTTTATGTACGCTTCGGCCCGTTGCCATGTGTGTAAAGTGTAAAGGCCAAAGAGCAAAACGACTGCCTACTACTACTACCATCATTTAACCCTTTCACCGCGGAGTCCAGTTGTAACCAACCAATATTTTATGCTTTTGTGTTATTGTACCTGGTAAGAAAGATTTCAGTGGATTGATATCATGATAAAATATGCCAAAAGCCCTAATTTCACTGACATTATATTATCTATCTGGACTAAGAACAGGCACATCTTACACATTTTGATACCTAGTTAGCAACGTGAGAATTAACCTCAGTCTTGAAAGGGTTAAAAACCTGTAAAAGTAAAAGCAGAAAAAAACTACTCTACAAAACGTAGAGCGGGTCTTACTTAGCGTTTTACGGCGGCACCCCATAACTCTAATAGTTTGTGTGTGCCCGTGCGTGTGTGTGTTGGTATGTGTGCGTCGTAAGCGTGCGCGCGCGCGTGTGGCCTTAATTGACATTCCGATCAACTCCTGCTCTCTCTCTTTCTCTCTTTCTCTCTATCTCTCTCTCTTTCTCTTTATCTCTCTCTCTCTTTCTCTCTCTTAATCTCGCTCTCTTTCTCTCATTCTCTCTCTCTTTCTCTCTCTCAATCTCTCTCAAACTCTCTCTCTCTATCTCAATATCTCTCTCCCTTTTCCACTGTATCTTCATCTCTATTTCCTTCTCTCTCTCTCCAGCTTTCTCTCTCAGGACCACTTTTCTATTTCTATCATTATCATATTCTCTCTCTCTATAGGCCTTGGTCTTATCTTTCTTTTCCTCCTCCTATCCCTCTACCCTCTCTCTCTGTCTCTCCATCTCTCTTGCTCTTATCTCCCTTCCCCTCTTCTCTCTCCTTTCATACCCCCTCACTCTATCCTCTTCACCCCTCTCACCCCCCTTGTATTGTAATGCGCCTCTGAGCATCAGGGATGGAAATTGGCGCTATATAAGTAATTTTTACATTTACATTTACATTTACCCCCTTTCCTCCCCACTTCCTCTCTCCTCTCTCCCCCTCCCCTCTCCTCTCGTCTCTTTCCACCTTTCTTTCCGCAAGACATGCTTCAACTGTTTGCACTTAGATAATCCAATTATCTTCACATCCAATCTGGCAGCCTCTATCGCTTGACACACACACTCACATATCTGACCGGAGATTATGCCAATTTTTGACCAGAGGGCCATGAACGAGGATAATTCAATGGATTCATATCTCAGCATTCACACTGAATACGTTATGCATTCAGCTTTGGAAAACATTATATGTGGTTGTGGCTAGAGAAAAAAAAATGTTAAAAAAAAGGGGACAGGGCCTGAGGCGAGGGGAGGGGAGCTGGCGTGTGTAAAAAATAGATGGGGTAAGATTAGTTAGAGGGGTGAGTGAGAGAAGAGAAGAGAGGATAGAGAGAACGAGAGAAAGAGAGAGAAAGAGAGAGAGAGAGAAAGAGAGAGAAAGAGAGAGAAAGAGGGAGAGAGAAAGAGAGAGAGAGAAAGAGAGAGAGAGAACGAAAGAGAGAGATAAAGAGAGAGAGAGAGAGAAAGAGAGAGAGAGATAGAAAGAGAGAGAGAGAGGGAGAGGTGGATGCAGATTGATAAAGTTTGTGAGAAAGCGGTGTAGAAAGTGATATTCATAAGGCTTTCTACACACAGAAGGAGAAAAGGCAGAGAGAGAGAGAGAGAGAGAGAGCGAGCGAGAGAGAGAGCGAGAGAGAGAGAGAGCGAGAGAGAGAGAGAGAGAGAGAGAGAGCGAGAGAGAGAGAGAGAGCGAGAGAGAGAGAGAGTGAGAGACAGAAAAAAAAGAGAGAGAGAGAGAGAG
>JAUEKZ010199471.1:0-10000 GCA_031471865.1 Melibe leonina
TCAAACTGACTAGATCAAAATCTTCAAAAGACGAGCCAGATAAATCATATTTGAGTGAACTGGCATAAGTAGGTATGTAAGTTATTAAGTACGTAGGTAGATAAGTAAGTAAGTTAGTAGTAAGTAAGTAGGTAAGGAAGTAGGTACGTAAGTAAATACGTAAGTAATTAAGTAGGCAAGTCAGTAAGTAAGTTAGTAAGCAAGAAAGTAAGGAATTATTTTTTTAACGAGAAGAACGGTGTGAGATGATGTGTGTGCGGGTGTGTGTGTGTGTGTGTGGGGGGGGGGGTCTATTTTATAACTTTTATAATGGTTTGGCCGGAGACAAAGCGTCTGAACTTCATAGTTATATCCCATTACAGAACGGCCATGTTTTGTATGCAGGAAGCAGGAAGGAGGTCGGGAACCCCAACACCAGTGATGGGTTTAATGGAGACGTAATTATCCTTGGTGTTTATTGTGTGAGGCATGTTTCAACAAAAAGGATAGACGGTCATTATATCTTTTCGCAGTGCATGCCCGTTTTAAACATAATAAAAAACACTATAATAATACTAATAGTAATAATAATAATAATGATTATGATTATGATTATGATAATAATAATCAAAAGCCAGACGAGAGGAAAAAAATTAATGATTGAAAATTAAAAACAATGTGTGTTCATGTTTCTCCTGTGTTCATTAGGGGTGCACTTAGGCCCTATGATTTAATGGGTGCACTCAGGGTTGGATACGGGATTAGGGCGTTGTTTTATAGGGGATTAGGATTACTGCATACAGATTAAACAGGATTAAAATCCTTTATCCTCTATTTTAGGAGACAGTGATGCGGCTGTGAATGTGAGAAGATCTAACGAGGGACGAGAGAAGAATTACATGGAGATAGAGGGAAGAAATGGAATTGATTATGAAGAGGGAAAGAGAGAAATAGACGGAGATTAAAATAGAGACGCGGCGATAAATGAATAAAATAATAGATGTATATAGATAGATCATAGCTAGAAAGATGTTAGATTAGACAGATAGATAGATAGATATTAGATAGGAACGATAGATAGATAGATAGATAGATAGATATATAGATCGATAGATATTAGATAGGTAAGATAGATAGATAGATATAGATATAAATAGTCAGATAGATAGAGAGATGGATAGAAACAGGGATACAAATTTTATAAGACGCAAATTGCTAGAATAGATAGATTAGAGAGAAAGTAAAAAAATCATAAATACTAAAGATAGACAAGGAGAGATACATAATCCGCATGAAAAGAAAGGTATTCTGAGAGATATTGCCTGATATCAGCTAAGACATTCATAGCTTAGGCCAGACAATGTATTAGAAAGGAATTATTGAAGATTAAGGAAAACAAAAACAAAAATAATTTAAATGTACACCAAGAAGAAGATGATTATAAAGAGAAAAATATAGAATTTTTAGAAAACTACCGCTATATTGTTGTGTAAAAGTTTAAAAAATAAATCAAAATGTTTTTGCATTATATGACATAAATGTCAATATAATTAACCAATCTCATTAGACATCAGGACTTTGAAAACAAAGGAAAGGGCAGGATATTGAACACGAGAAAACAAAGCTCGGGGATTAGGAAAACGAATTTTTTATTCAATTTTCACTCCTTTTGTGTGTGTGTTTTTGATTGGGTTTTTAGTGTGTTTTGTTGGAGGTTTTTTTCTTCTTTTTCTTTTCCCCCCTTCTCTTCTCTTGTTGTAAAAGCCGTATTACAGGAAGGGTCGCATCGAGTCCATTAGAGCCCAATCCGAAATCCGCGAGGTTTGGAGCTTGCTAATTCACGTCATGCGCATCATCTTCTTTCTCTAATAGTGTCTGCGTCTTTGCGTGGTCTTCATCCAATCGGAGACACGATACAACAGACACACAGACAGACAGTCAGACAGTCAGCCAAGACACGACAAGACAACAGGGGGAGACAGGAGACAGGAGACAGGGGACAGGGCCGGTAGACAGGCGCAGAAATTTAAAGACGAGACGCTGGATTGTGCACAGGGAGAGCCAAATTAGGACCAAACAAATGCTCGGTGTTCGGATAGAGCCCGGGAGCTCCATTAATTTGTTTTTCTTTTATCTCTTTTCCATTTTGCTATTTCTGTTTGCATTATAGTTCTTTCCTCATCCACCCCCATCCTGTCCCCCCTTATCTCTCTCTCTCGATCCCCCTCTCCCTCCCCCCCTCTCTCTCTCTCTCTCTCTCTATTCCCCCCCCCCTCTCTCTCACTGGCGAGCCCGTGGCACATGGCTCGATTTACCGCCTGTCATTTTCTCACAGGACAAAACAAACAAAAATGACGTAACAGTAACTAGAAAGAGAAACAAATAAACAAATTTGGAAATAAAAACACAAAAGGCAGAGCAGAGAATTTTGTTGCAGCCATATTGGTTTCTTTCGTTTCTGTCTCGGGCGGGCTTTTAAAAAAAATGACAAGGGCGGCGGCATTTCATTGGCTGCTTCTGATTTCAACTTCTGCTGCTACTTCCGCTGGTGCCAGGAGTGTAGTCTGCGTATGTGTGCGTGTACGAAGGGATTCGTTCGTCTGTGTCTTAACCCTTTCAACGCTAACGACAACAAAATCTTAAAGATTTGACTGTTCTTATGCCCGGCTTTTGGCATATGTCAGTTCACTGAAATCTGATTTATCTAGTATAAGAACTCGTACACGTCAAGATTTTGCATGTTTCCGTTAGTTTAGAATCAGACCTCACTGCGAGAGATTTAACAACAAGCAATTTCTTTTGTTTGCTTTATCGTAGATGATTTGTATTCTAGCTTTCCTCGACTCTTGTTCTTGCTAGGTTGGATTTTTTAAAAATTGCCGTCTGTTTAATACCACTTTTAAACACAATGAAGCTAACAATACTTTTATGCAGAAAGCTCTATTCAAGCTAAAGTATGCCCACAAAGTGGAATGAATGGAGGGCTGACTTGAATTTCTCACCCGTGACCTACCAAAGGATCTACCACCAGCACAAGACAGTGTGCCGATTATGGACGTGACCATCCACCTTTCTTATGTATACTGCTTTACGCCTCTCTCTCTCTCTCTCTCTCTCTCTCTCTCTCTCTCTTTCTCTCTCTCTCTCTCTCTCTCTCTCTCTCTCCCCTAACCTTTTTTTTCACTCCTAACTCATCGTCATCTTTAAATCCCCTCCCCACATCACCCCCTACCCCAATGCCCTCTCTCCTCCCCCTCCCTCCCTCAAACCCCATTACTTGTCGCTGGTTTAATTATATTCCCTGGCACTGTCAAAGTCGAGTCTTTCATAGGCTCGGGGCGAATACAGGGAAATAGACGGGTCGTTGGGACACGAGGACAAACGGGCTGGGCGACTCATCAACCTATGCACCGTGGGATAAAGTCCTGGTCAAATTCAATTCTTGCCCGGGAAATGACAGCTCGGGGCATTTGTCCCCGTGTTCTTATCATGCTGCAAAATGGGGCGTGAAAATGAGGGAGAGAAACCTTGCCATGATTCCAGACAGGCTATGGGTGGAGGCATCAAACCAGCCCCTCCCTTCTCTCTCTCTCTCTCTCTCTCTCTCTCTCTCTCTCTCTCTCTCTATCTATCTATCTATCTTCCCTCCTTATTCAATATTTCCCCCAATTTCTAGGGAGAGGCCCCTACCCTATGGCCATTCCCTACTCCCCACATCCCCCCTCCCCTTATGTCTCCCACCCAAGCGAGCAAGCAAAAAGAGGCACCAGAGAGTAATGCTACTCTAATGTCTCACTCCCTCTCATCCCTTTGCACTTCTACCCACCCCTCTCCCCCCTCATTCTTCCTTACTACCCCATTTCTCCTCCCATCTCACCCTCCTCCCCTACTACCCCATTTCTCCTCCCCTCTCCCTCCCTCCTCCTCCCGTACTACACCATTTCTCCTCCCATTTCCCCCCTCCTCCCCTACTACCCAATTTCTCCTCCCCTCTCCCTACCTCCTCCTCTCGTCGTACTACGCCATTTCTCCTCCCAATTCCCCCTCCTCCCCTACTACCCCATTTCTCCTCCCCAGAGTTTTAATGGTGCCTTTTAGCAGTGTATTACACATGTTGTTGTCCTTTCCAATCATAACAGAGATAGTGAAAGAATGAAAAGGGGAAAGAAAAATAGAAAAATATAAAGGAAAGTATAGTGGAAGTAGACAGAAGCAGAGAGAGAGAGAGAGAGAGAGAGAGAGAGAGAAAGAGAGAGAGATAGATAGATAGATAGATATATATATATATATATAGAGAGAGAGAGATAGATTATCTTTGCACAGAAAGCGGACTCTGGAAATTAGTAAAATTTAGAATGCGAGTCAAACTCCGCACAGTTTCATGGGATAAAAAAAAAAAGAAATTGTAAATCTTTTCAAATCACCATATCATTAAGGGGGGCAAGACCCTAATAACTTTATTTTCCCAATGCAACGACTAAGCTTTGATCATCTTCACTCACATCCACTATTTCCTACATATAACATATTTTTTAAAAATTATTTCTTCTCGATGAGAGGGTTTAGCTAATACAATTTGCGACCATCGTTGGTAATAATTATTGGTGACGTCATTTTGATTTCCTGGAAATTAAGGGGATACAACAAAACAAATTGAACGCATGGAAATATTATTATAATCAATTATTTCTATTTTTTCTTCGTTTTTTAAAAACTTTTTTATAGATTGAGATAGAGTTTATTTATCAACGAAAGAAGAATGCAAATTATTATTCTTGTCATTCCGGTGCGAGAATTTTGTAAACACAAGACAAGCGGACACACGCACACACACACAAACACACACACACATACACACACTCACAATACACAACCTCGGGGACAGAAAGCATGAGTCGATTTACTCCTATTATTCCAACGAAAAGCTTTCTGAATGATGTGCCATTGTTTGTCTTTCAATCACGTCATTTCCAACGACAAAAATGATTGAAGCGAGCAACAAACAATTTTATCCATTCATTCATCCGTTCACTTATTGCTCCATCCATAAATCAATATATCCATCAATCCAACGAAACCTAGACCCAACAATCAATCAACCAATCCATCAATCCATCTGTTCATCAGCCAACCCATCCATTCATCAATCCATCCATATATTCATCCATCTATCACACAATCCACGTATTCATCCATTCGTCCATCTATCTATCAACCCATCCAAACATCCATTCATCCCTCATCAACCCATCCTTCCATCCTCCAACCAATCCGCTCCTCCATTAATACTTCCATCCATCCACTCCTCCGCCCACCCTTCTATCTATTCACACATTCATCTCCCAATCAACCCATCCACCCATCCATCTATCCAGCCATCCCCCATACACCCATCCATCTATCCAGCCATCCCCCATCCATCCACCCTTCTATCTATCCAGCCATTCATCTCCCAATCAACCCATACACCCATCCATCTATCCAGCCATCCCCCATCCATCCACCCTTCTATCTATCCACCCATTCATCTCCCAATCAACACATCCACCCATCCATCTATCCAGCCATCCCCCACCGATCCACCCTTCTATCTATCCACCCATTCATCTCCCAATCAACCCATCCACCCATCCATCTATTCAGCCATCCCCTAATCCATCCATCTTTCTATCTATCCACCCATTCATCTCCCAATCAACCCATCCACCCATCCATCTATCCAGCCATCCCCTAATCCATCCATCCATCAACAAAATCCCCACTCATCAAGGTTTACAGCATCTCCCCGCCCCACTGTCTCCCGCATCAACAGTTTGTATGTTTAACTCTGTTTACTCCAGTGTTATCTATGTTTGAAGTATTCGCATCGCCGCATCCTCTAAAAAATATGGTGTATTATCTCTTTCATATTAATTCCTTCCCGTGTCTAGAATAACATACAGTGCGAAATAATCCATCACGTCTTGGTTTCTTCGGCTCTTTGGCCCGGGGATGAAAGAGAAGACAGCGAAAACAATGAAACACGAAGCCTGTAGAAGAAAATACAATATAGACAGGGGCTGAGGGATGGAATATGGGAAAAGGGGGTGAGGGATTTATTATAAAGATGCCGGGGAAGAATCAGAATCGATCTCTGCTTAAAGTAATCACAGAATGGACCGAAGGAAGTGGGTGGGGTAAGGGGGTAAGGAGGGATTGTTGTGGGTTGTTGTATGATTAAATTTTACCTTCCTTTTGTTCCATCACCTTTCATCCTCGCCGTCATATACATTTGCCATTATCATCATCGTCATTATCATTATCACCATTTCAATCATCATCATCATTGTCGTCAATATCCTCATCATCCTCATCATCAGTATATATAAGTATTAGTAATTAGTTGTAATAGCAGTAAAAATATTTATAGCAGTTCATGATAACAATGATGATGGTGATGATGATGATGATGACGATTATGATGATTCAAAGAAAAATAGCTTTGACGAAGCTTCCACCATCACCATATTATATTCTTCCAGCCGATGTGCCCATGACAGAGGTGGGGACCTTTGCATCTGCCTGGTACCATAAACTGTCCATCACGGTGGTACCAAATCCCCTACAGCCCCCCCCCCTCTCTCTCTCTCTCTCTCTTAGGATCTCTCTCACAGATCTCTGGCTTTTTCTTCCTCTCTCTATCTCTCTCTTTCTCTCTCTCTCTCTCTCTCTCTCTCTCTCTCTCTCTCTCTGTGTGAATGTGTGTCTGTGTGTCCCTATCTCTCTGTCTACTTTTTTCTTTTATCATAATTATCTCTACAAACTCGCCCTCTCTCTTTTCCTCATTTTGTCTTTTTCTCGCTCCTTCGATCCATCATCCATCTCTCACTACCTCTCTCTCTCTTTCTCACTCATAATCTATCATGTCCTTCAACAGCAGTTTGTCAGTTATAGAGCCCCCCCCCCCCCCCCCACCCAACCTCCATTCCCCCTTCCCCCTCTCGTCACATTTCCAAAACCACCACATCACCCATACACACTCTTCCCTCTCTCCCTCTCTAAGGATCTCCTTGGAACTTTCTACTCTCTGATATCTCATGGTATCTCCTTGCTCTCCAAAGCATAGTCTGTCAGTTCTAAAGCTTCGCCTAAACCCATCCACTCCCTGCATTCCCCCCTCTCCCTCTCTCCGCGTGACACATAAGAGCTCTCCAGTGACGGGATATAATCCGTGTATTTGGTCAATCCGGATATACACTGGCAGCCATCTTGGTTTTAGTCCCCTGCGATTCAACCAATCATATCGCTCAGCCCAGTCATACGCTGATACCAATTCTACTCAAGTGGAGAATTGGTAATGATTCCACGGGAGTAACTAATAATGCGAGTGTGGTTGGGGGGATGGTGGTGGTAGGAGTTATTCCCCTTGTTTATGGTTTTGTAAGAAGACAGGGAGTGAACAAAAAAAAAGAGGGGAGGGGGGGTGGAGAATAGCCATTGAGTGGAGCAAAGGGCTGGTGGTTTTGAGAGCTGGATAGGTGGGTACTTGCAAAGCAAAGATAAACTGCCACTATAATACTGTAATGTGCGGTTGAATTGAAAATTAGTTAATTATTTCTGCATGTCTATCCATCTGTTTGTCATATTATGCTAGGTTCTCCAACTGTATCTCAATAATATTATGTCTCTTTGTATAATTGTCTATATGCCTGTCCATCTATCTAGTCTATTCATAATGAGCGTACGGCCAAATGTGACTGGCGTATTCAGTCGATAAGAAAACAAAATTGGGATGACGCAAAAAAAATAATCCAAAATGTTAAATCCTTGTTGCAACAACTGGGGGGGGGGAGGGGTGATATTCAAGGAAGCCCTGCCATATCTCAGTGTGGCAACACGTTAACGTGTCAAGAGATCCTTGCCTTTGATGTGACCCGAATTGTGTTATAAATGGCGTAAAACTGGCGACAACCAACAAACAAAACAGGTCGACGTCCGGTGAGCAATCCTTGGAGACTTCCCAGCAAAAGAACCGACCACGGATAAAGCTTCCCGTGTTTTCGTGTCAGATTTCCCGTTTTAGACGCGCTAGAAAATCCATTGAATCCAAAGATTAAACCCACCAGGGAATTTCATTTTTTCAATTTTTTCAACGGTCGGAGAAGATGATCGTGTTTTGAGAAGAAAAGTCAAGATTACTCCTTTTTTTCAACGGTATTCTTGGAATTGTGATTAGCCTTTATCAATCTCTCTCTCACACACACTCTTTATCTTTATCTCTCTCTCTCTCTCTCTCTCTCTCTCTCTCTCTCTCTCTCTCTCTCTCTCTCTATCTCTCTCTCTCTCTCACACTCTCTTTCTTTCTCACTGAGTTCTGAAAATAAAATCTACCTGAAGCATTGCATACACTTTTATTTGGGCCAAAAGCAAATTTCAATGATTGTAACAGTGATGTTACTCGTAGGAGTGATAGAGAGAGAGGGAGAGAGAGAGAGAGAGAGAGAGAGAGAGAAAGAAAGAAAGAGAGAGATAGAGAGAGAGAGAGGGGGGGCAAAAGTATAAAGTCATTGATTGGTTTGTTGCTATTTTGATACCCTTTAAACCCCATACGTCTTTACCCAACGAATGACAGGGGCGCGGTTTCTAATTCTGTTGTACACTAAATCATAAAACGCAAAGCCCCGTATCTGAGATTCTTGATCAAACGTCTATTCTTGGAGGGTAATCAAAAGATGCGTAGGCTAAAATAAATTGTTGACCAAAAATTAATTCGCTTGATTTTATTTTCATCCGGATTACGACCGATTATGAACCACAAAATGCTCCCAAATCAGGTCATACCAAAGATGGAGGAATGTTAACGTGCTGCCAATAAGAGATAAACCGATGGCTCATTCAAATAATATCATTTCATCTAACCACAGTATATTGACATAGGACTAAAAAGCCCTAGGAAAGTTCCAATACTTCCAGCCAAGCGCCAGGCGGGACAACTGATGAAAAAAATACCGATTTTATGGTCCTAGCTATGACGCGGCCGGGATTCGAACTACCTACCCAACGAACGCTCTTCTCGCGCGAAAAAGGGCTCCTAACCCTTTCACAAAAATATATAATTCTAACCCAACTGAAATATGCAAAATCTTGAAGATGTACGTATTCTTATACCAGATAAATCAAGATTTCAGTGAACTGACATATGCAAAAAGCCTGAAATGCAGGCTTTTGGCATATGTCAGTTCAGTGAAATCTGATTTATCTGGAATAAGAGCAGGCAAATCTTGAAGATTTTGTTGTCCTTAGCATTGAAAGGGTTAACATGCAACAACCGTCCAGCCAACAAACAAACGAAACGACGCTGTATTCAGCCCATTGACGACAGTCTTTCCCAACAAAGCCATACCCGGCTCACCTTCCAGCCGAAAGCTTATCACATCAATCCGTCTTGCTTACCGAGATGCAATGGATGCTGAAATCCCCCATGAAAAAAAAAACAAACCCAAAAATCTGTGCACAGCCAGGTAGCGTTTGTATGCGAGTAAAATATTCAAGAGAAAGAATAATAATGACAATGATAATAAATAATGATAATAATATGATAGAAATACTGATAATATCAATATTATAAAAAGAATGCTAGATTGTTGTGTCAGAAAAAAAAACCTACGAAAACAGCAATGACAATAAAAAAAAAAGCATTGCTGTCTGGATTTTAGAAATAAGTAAACAAATAACAAACCAAGGTGTGAGTTTTAAATAAATTTGTGTAAAGCTTTACGAATGCCTATCACTGCTAAAGGCGACACGCCGTCTCATTGATAAAAGCAGAAGAAGTCGAGAGAAATTTGGTTGTTTGGTAGGTAGGGTTTTTGTCAGTTTAAAAGAGGCGCAGTTTCAATGGCTTTGCCAGTCTCACTAAATAAGGTATTTATAAATTTAACAGGTTCTAATCAGCCAATAAGGAGGAATACTTTAATGGTATCTTTCGGCTCATCCATAGCCCTAGGGGAATTCATTTATTGTAGGTAAATGAGAAGGCCCA
>JAUEKZ010199482.1:0-11386 GCA_031471865.1 Melibe leonina
ATAGGCATGTACACTTAAACACGCTGGGGTAGGGTTCGAACCCTAACTGCATAATATTTAATGTTTTTAGAGTGGATTTCTTGGTTTGCGTACATACTGCAAAATTTAATTTGCTTATCAAATGCTGATAAAGTCATTAGAAAAAAGAAATTTTCAACAACAAAAAATCACCCCCCCCCCCCCCCAAAAAAAAAAACCAACTAAAAAAACCCATACTCTAACTCTAATAATGGAAAGAAATCATAGCACTACAATAGAACAAATATTTATCACAGATTGAACAAAGGACAGAAATTTCTTCTTGAAAATTTATCGTTGGAAGTATTTACTGATGGTCGATGATATTCATGAGCACTGTCATTTTGCCACCTAATAGATTTTTTATTGCTCTACATAGAAGTAAACCATATTTGTGAGTCTTTAAATGTAAGTTTGTCTCACTCCACTTCTATGTCTGAGACAACTGTGAACAATATTTCAATGTTTTTTAAGCGAGTATTCATGAACAGTCAAGTAAAATACCCTTATACTTATTATTATCTTAATCTTCAGCAAAGCCGATAAGTTTAATTCATTAAAAATTCACCCTTGCCAGTCTTGTCCAATTCTACAACACCTATCAACAAAAAAAGCCTTTGCCGCTAACATCAGATTCTTGACAAACAGATAATTCTAACTTAAACAAAAACCTCTTTACACCTACCATCATGAACAAGTTGCAAGGTTTTAAGATGGTGTAGATATGGAATCAGGTTTTCAGAAATTTCAGGATATTTTATCTTGCTCATTGGTATCCACTTGAACTTTCTACCAAATAGCCTCACATAGATTTGTCTTCCTTGATCTGAAAAATTGAAACGCAAATTGCAACATCATAGTCTAACAATAAAAATGCAAGCCTAAAAAATCATCATTAATAACAAAAATACAAGAGACAAAGATGAAGTCTTTCACGCTACATTGCTACTTGTATAACTATAATTGTTTTACAAAATAAAATTTAGAATGAACAAATCATTCTCTAGCTATGAAGACCAACATGGGATGGGAGGAAATTCCGGTTAAAGGTCTCTATAGGCCCTAGGGGTAAATGACACATAATTAAGTAGTAATAGTGATAGATGTAGAGGAGGATAGGACAAGAAGTCACAACGGTATTATCAAATACCATAGTTCACTCTTGCAAAAAGACAAAACCACTGCAAGAGGGGCATACTCCTCCTAGTTCCTACTCCTACATTTCTTTTGCGTCTTGAAAGAAAAACCCTAAAATTCAGCTCTCTCAAAGCAGAAATTTCTTCTGGTAATTTTGTGTATGGTTATTTTCAAAATACTTTTAATAATAATAATAATAATAATAATAATAATGGAGGACATTTTTGGCGATTTCCACTATTTGTAAAGTGCTCGATGCGCTTTTACAAATTGCAAATCATTAAAAAAAAATAACATGCAACATTGTACATCTTTTAAGCGAGTCACATTCTAAAAGTAATGGGGAAATATGAGTAGAGAATTAATTTGTACACAGGATAGGCGTAACACAGGGAGTAGACAGTTCAAAGTACTTGGTTATAGGCTTTACAGAAAAGGTGTGTTTTAAGTTGTTTTTTAAGAGAGTCAACAATATTTTAGCCTCTCTCTGCATCCGCCTGAAATGTCTCCTCATCTCAATGGTTTTAGTCAAATTGCCTCACTTTCAACAGGTGTAAATAATGGGTAGTTACTGAGTCATCTATTTGATAAGGACAGTAATCTGCGTTGGCCAGCATCCTTTTCAAAGAGGCAATCACTTGTGTCCACTTCACACTATAAAAACAGGAAGATTATAACCGCCTGGTCTTTAGGCCACAAGACTCTACAGGACATTGATCAAGCAGAGTTAAATAGCAAACTGCAAGCTGCATGTTTAGCAGAGACAGCATAATGCATGCTGTTGAAAATGGTATTCTTTGCGAAAAGATGCCAAAGAGAACAATGTCATTCATACGTAATGAATCAAGACAAACAAAACTTAACTCAAAGTCAAAGATGACAAGGAGCAGGAAATGTGTGGAATAGATGAACAGTGTGTTACACTGCTATTTTATTAGGATTGTTTTAAATTGGATGAAGAAAACCAGTCAGTCAAAGTGATTTTGTGACTTCTAGCTGTACCTCCCCCTGTACCCTAGGCCATGTGACAAGAAATCATCAATGTGAAGTGGGTCTATAAGATAAAAAAACAACAACGTAAATTACCTTGGTTTGAACAAAAGTTCTTAAATGTTTGAGAGTTAACTCAGGCAACATAGAGGTAAAATTACCTGATAACGTATAGAAAGATTTAAGGACAGCAAGATCAGAATCATCCAACAAGGCTGAAATATCCGGATCCCCCTCTACCGACTTTATTATACATTCAAAATTTTTCTGATAATACGGCTGATCATGGATTTGATTTTCTTCACCTCTCTCACAAGATTGTGATACATTTTCATTATTTTTTTCAATAATATCATTTCTTTTCGGGGAGTCATTTTCTGTTTTAATAGATTCTGAGCAATTGTCTTGATCTGTCATTGCTTTCAAAGTCACTTTGTTTTCACAGTTGGAGTCAGGAACATGTTTTCTTTTCAGGGATAGCCGTGAAGTACTTTTAGATCCAACTGTTCTCTTGTATTCCACCGACTTCAGTTTTATCACCTTCTTTGGCAGTGTTTGAAAATCTGGTTTTTCTTCATCACTCTCATCACTGCTATCACTATGAATATCTATGATTTCGCCATTTGGCTCAAAATCATCAACTTTTTCTGTTTTTACTGTAGGTTTATTTGAGAGGGCATTTATAGATGACTTCAACTGTATATTTTTTGCCGATATGCAATTCTTCTGAGACTCCCTCTGTTTCTTAAACATGTTAGCGATTGTATGCGATTCTCGTCTTCCTTTTTTAATTGAATGTGACATCGTCTATACACGAATGATAAAATCCAAAAACTGATAAGCTGTTTATTAGAGTCTTTCTTTAGACTAGACGTCCAAATGATATTTTATATTTTTGTTTACAACGGTCATGTAGAATCAAGACAGAATATGTATTGTTTACGAGTAGTCAAACAATTTTCGCGGAGTTATTGGGAAAAGCTTTAGGAATAGCCTCCCCTATTTTTATGCTCTTGTCATATAAAGACAAGGATGGTCTACTCTCTTTTACTTTTTGTTTTCTTCGTGAGGGAAAATTAAAAACAGCAGATTGACAATTGATTAAACTCTTGCTGACTTTTCATGTGTTACCCAGGTAAACATGAATCTATATGTGGTACCCCTAAACTTCTAGATAAAGTACAGTCTTTCTTCTTAACTCATCTAGAATTTGTAGGGTTGTTTTGTTTGCTGATTGCGTCCAGGTTTTTCGGGGGCACTGACCAGAATTCTTTTCTTTTTCTCTAGAGACGTCTAGAGTATAGAGTCAGACCAGACTTCCCAAGTGAAGCACTTGAAAAATAAAAGGGCTCCCGCTAGCTAGGTAGCGAAAAAAACTAGGTCATTTTGTACCCCCAAAAAATGGACTTTTGTCATTGCTATAGTATGTTAAAACAAACAGGTAATAAGCAGTTTTATTCACAACATGTGTTGGGAATAACTTAAGCAATTTTTACTGTCTTATCCCCTACACAGGCTAGGAATAAAAACTATTATTTTACGTCCCCAACACAGGTTGGGGATTAGCACAGCCTTGAGGTTCACATGTGACAGTCTAAATCTAAAAGGGAAAAAATGTAGAGAAGGGAAGAAGTTGTTTTGGTTAGACCTCTAGATGGATACACCTATGATGTTCATTATTTACATGATTGACTTTGACACTCCTACAGTGTTGGTAGTGATTTATTGACACAATAAGTTATATATATTTGAAAAATTATTTCTTCTCTTCTACATGATTCACAGATTAGAAGATCCTTTCATTGAAATCATCAAAAATGGGACCATACGCACAGAAGCCTGTGCAGCAGCAAGAATCTCATGACCTCCAAAAAAGAATCACTGATGTTTCTTTTATTGGAACAGAGAATAGGACAGAAGATCAAATGGATGCTCTAACAGAAAGCAAGAAAGTATCTAATTCTAGCAATGAGACACCACAAAAACCCCTGGTAGGAATCCAGTGTATAAGAAAAAGGTTGGAACAACAATTCTCTGCTTCTTGCAATAGATTGGTCAGTGGTCAAGAGGTCAGTCCTGGATTAGCCCGAATTCAAAATACCCCAGGTGAATAAAATTTTGTTGACCATTTATTATATATAGCTTGAAAGAAGGGAGGATTGGTACAATTCAGGCTCAACATAGCACACCCTGCATCTGCACACTGCAATTTAGAAATTGAATGTTCTTTTTTTTAAATCATCTTTTATGTATTCTTTGTATTAAAAAGTGTGAAGCGCAATGAGCACAATTTTTAAAGTCTTCCTCACAACTCCTTTCAGTGTTTCTCTTTTTCCGGCTCCCACTCCTTTCTATTGATTTTAATGATCTTAAATGGCCTTCAGTGTTAAAAAAAATGAAATTGCCTGTAAGTTGTAAAACAATATCTCAATTTGCTAAATTAAGTTCCATGATTGTCTTGTTTTTATTCATGTTTTATTAACAGTACAGTAGAAGTTTCCTTTTATGAATGAGTTTTGAAAATACTCAAATTAAATATCTCAAGGATAACTTTATCAGACTTTAAATATATAAAGTTAAAGCCTTTTTGATTGTCTTTAATTTATAATATATATTTCATATTGATTTGATAAATACTTATGTTAAGGAGGAACTGTCAACTGGTGTTCTTACCATATGGTATAGTCTAACATGTATTCCTAGTTGTCACTGGGAAGGGGGGGGGGGGGGGTGGTCAATAGAATGAGGTAGACTCTATGATTGGTGAAAATCAGAAAATACATTCAAGTTATGACGTTCAGATTTTGAATGAAGGATTTATGAGAATGAGGAATATGCTTAAGACTACTCTTATGTTACCACCAATCGTAATTAATGTTTGCTTTTAAAATTAGGATGGAAATTTCTCTTTTAGATGATTTAATAATTAAACAATAGACTTCTAAAATTTTAGTTTAATTGAATTGGAATGTCTGAATGTGTAAAAGAGATATTGCCGTAAAAATGCAAATGATCTCCTTCGCATCTTCACAGAAGCTTCCCTGAGTGATGCTGAGCAAAATTTCCTATAATTCATGATTTCCGAAAAAAGGATCGTATGGTTAGTTACTACTCATGAATGATAGGTTGTTTTTTTTTTGTAGTCATTCACTATATGATTTTCTTATTCATTGCGCTACAAAGATTTCTCAGTTGACAGTCCTTGCTTCTGTATCTCTAGAACTTTGAGATATTTTGTCTTTCGTCTTGATAAGAAAATTTACTTTATTCTTACAGGGACCTTAAAGAAAAAAAGAAAGGAACTGATTGTAAAACACAAAAACATCAAAAATCACATTGACCAGCTGAGTGTCGGAGGAGGTGTCTCTTTATGGCCAGACATGGAGGTTGTCAGAATGACCACTTCCGAGATACTTTGTCTCTTAACCTATGCTGGCGTATTGAGCTTCCTCACTGTTCTTGTTTTCAACAAAATTCATGGTATGTCTGGTGTACACTTAAACCTTGTTATGCTGCCAAGTGTGTGGAAAACACTAAGTTGGCATGGTAACGAGAATAGGGGTTTAATGAGAAGTATTTATTATATGCATGTCGTCAGGAATTTTCTCAAATAGATGTTGGCGGTATGTAAGGATGGCAGTAAAATCAGTGAAACTAAAGTTATTTTTTCTCATATTGATAATATTGATGATATAATGAAAGAAAAAGTTACAAGACCTGATATCATTGGACGAATAGATGTACATATACCATCAGTGAGTAAATATGAAAATAATACTTAAATAGTTATCTTTTAAAATGCTTTTCCCCAATGACCCCCAGGTGCTTTACAATAGCATCCCTGGGTAGACTATTGACATGTATAGTATAGTATAAACACAATAGACAAAGATAAGCTGCCTGTTACATGCATGTCCATCTCTAATTGGACTGTGTCTGCTGCAGGACTCAACCATGCGATCTCCGAGTACTGAGCTTAACCACAAGGCTATGTTGGCAGATATAGGGTGTGACTTAAGTTTTGCTACAAAGTAAGCATCTATAAATAAATACAATGTATGTAATTTGCTTCAATGCAAACTCAATCATAAAACTATGGCTCCTTTGTCTTAATGGATAAATATTTTCAATTATTTAATGTAGAAAGATACTGCCACTGTAAACTATCTTCTATGTCTTTCACTTACACATAATTAAACCTCATATAAAGCCATGCTCCTAAAATGTTTTCCATTTTTTCCATGCCGCCCTTAGTTTTGCCGATTCATATTAGACCTGGCTCCCCATTGGACAGGAAAGTTGTGGAAAAAAAATTTGCTCTGACAGGGACAATAATTATAAAAATGACCTATGCTACATATTTTTGCTTTGATTGCGCAAAAGTTTGGGCAAATTTTCTGAAAATTTGTGGTCAATTTTGGCAAATTTAAAGGTTCAAATTGGCAAAAACCTAGAATGACAGCTTATTCATAGCTCATTCAATTCTATCGAGCTTTGTGTTATAAAGCTACTTTAAAAAAAAAAAGTTTAATGTGCTTTTTGTGCATCATATATTATGGTAATTTCCATGGATTTTTGATTTTTCTCTCCAAGGCAAAACATTTCTACAACTACAGAAGTTTTCACAAGAGATAAAAGAGGGCTGCACTGACCACAAACTGTTTGTAAATAATAACAACATATCTTCATTTGACAATGAAGTTATTTTGTGGCATAAACTTTTGCTCCATAGGACAGTAAGTTACACATATACCGTTTTTTATCACGCATACTAATGTTCCCTTAAGTCTTCTTCCCAAAAGTTTTGAAGTTTTGTAAGATTAGGGTTGTTGAAATGAGGAGAGAATTAAACATGAGAATTTTATGCATAACTTGAAGGTAAACGAACCTATTAAACTTGTCTTTCAGTACATAATCAACATCTCAAAATATCTAACCTTGTAAATTTCAAATTTATTAATTATGAATTCATTTTTTCTAATTCTGACACAGGAAAAGATACAAGACTATTTCAGAACGCCTGTTTCATCATCCCAATTCTTGGTGTATCTTTTCACCTATGTGATGGGAATGTCAACTTTGGTTTACTTTCTTTTGGACAATATGCAAGCCAAAAACAGACTAACTCCTTTTCGGACCAAAATTTGGTAAATAATCATGTCATTCAAACCCACTGACACCGAAACACATTGACCGTGTCCTTTTAGTCCTTATTCTTACTTTGTCCCAAAGTCTATATCCCCATGTAAATTGCCTTTTCTTAATTTAGTGGAGTTCTCCTTTTTCAGACTTTTAATAATAATAATAATAAATCTTTATTGTCCTCAAATAGTGGCAATTTTTCATTTGCTTACACATCAATGTTAATCAACCCATTCACACATGTATTTATTAGAGATACGGTACATCACAAATATTGACAAATGACCACACACGTAAACCCATTCACTAACTTCCCCGTCACCATCCACGCAGCATCTTTATCATACCCTCTTTTTCGTGCCCTCCTACCTTCGTCATCGTTATATTATGTTTATTCAAACACAGACATTGAGACAAGGAATATAATATAATAATATGTGTTTGTGTTAGATTGCATTTCACACAGTTGAACTCTTTTCTTGTAAGACATGTATTTTTTGCCCAAAAAGATTTTGATGAAGAATATGTATGGAAAAGAAAACAGTAAATTCAGGTTAGAACTTGGGCTAAGAGAGGGTAAAAGTAAATGAAACGTAGAGGCATTGGAGTATTGTTTGTTTTTTAAATTTTATTATAAAAAAAGGAATGTGAACAGTGTTGCAATTATTTTGAATCATCCATTTTAGGACATGCTTATTGAGTATTATTGGAACATGGACTATTTTTATGAGTGCTGGATTGTACCTGGCCGTCAATGTGGAAAAAGAAGCTGTGTCTTGTGTTCAGCAGTTTGCTTCTGTTTTGGTTAGTAAAGTGTTTTTTTTATCTATTCTCTCTCTGGTCGGGACCCTTTTTATTTTTTCTTCTTTTTTACTTCACTCAATAACAATTCTTTGACACTTTCGCTTTGATTGAGGTTGTGCCGAGTCTGGAGGGTGTAAAGTTGGCGGTAAATGCCATGTGTGGCGGGGTAGGGCGAAACAGTAAGAAAGGTGAAAGACTCACTATTTGCAGGTCCATATATAGAGTGTTTTCAACTCTTAGCTATAGAGTAACCCACCGGCAAGGGGAACGAAGTGTTTAATAATTGTCTGAGGGGTGTTTCATCTGGTTAGGTTTGATATGGGAATGATTGAATTTTTGGCTGGTGGTATAAAAAGAATTATTACACTATGTAAGTCATGATTGTTACAGATGAATTAATTATAGGTGGATGGCGATATAACAAACAAGTTGTTTTTATATATTGGCCGATCTGTTTCACAGCCAAAAGTTAAAGTGGAGGCTTATAAAGCTGATATCCACGACTTGTGCTCATCGCGCTTCACACTCTTTACTTTCCTTGGCCATCAGCAAACATTGAAACACATAGGACAAGACAAGCGCCTGTTAGGCGAGTTACAATTTGTTTGTGGGACAAAGACACTGCTGTATGGAGGGCCATGTACCCATTTTACTGCTGGGTCGACAGTGGGGTTTTCTGGTCCTGGAAAAAATTCCGCCTCTGAAGGGGATTGAACCCAGGACCTTCAGTACAACAGTCTTATGCTCTACCAACTGAGCTATTGCGCCTCCAAAGTTAGCAGTAGTTTAGAATGGCGGTATAACTAGGTTTGCATGCAACTGATAAATGTGACAACCTTGATCTATGCATTGAGATTGAGACTAGATATAGTCTGTTGATCATTAAAACCTTTCTTTCAGATTCTTCAAGTTCTAGCAAGACAGTTGATTGACAATAAAATAATCTGACTGCTATGTGTGCTAATAGTACCGACACCATTATCAAGTATTAATAATTATATTTTCTCTTTTATTAACAGGGACACCTTGTTGCATTATCCATGGACTTGCATACTTACCAGGTAGTGCTGTTGTATTGGCGGACGCGTTTGTTAGATAACAGCTCGGATGGATTGATTCAAGTGCTTGGAATTGTAACAATCAAAGATTTAATATTCTATCTTCAATATTATAGTATACCCATTGCAACTGTGTTACTGACCCCGGTGATTACTCTGATCATGAATTTTTGGACAGTGTATTGTAAAGGAGAGTACAAAAATGAAACTACATAGCTTTATTATTTTTGTTTGGAGTTTTACTTTTATTCAATTCAAGCTTTCTTGGTAATTTTAATGATTGTAATTGTAGTATAATTATAATTTGTCATTTTATATAATTTTAGAATCATTCACTACTTAGATACCATTAAAAAAGAAACTTTCAATCATTTGGTGCAGAGTTGTGTTTGATGATTTGTCTTTTGGGTTTTTATCTTTCCTTTGTGTATGGTGAGGGTCTTTTTTAAGTACACTTAAACCTCGTTATACTACCAAGTCTTGGGAAAGCATAAAGTTGATCATATGATAAAGAGAATGGCAGTGCAACGAAATATCATGTAAATGTATACGTACCTGTAGTAGAGTGGGGGATACGTTTAGAAAGGTGAAAAAACTTACTGTTTGTAGGGCTTATACTTATACTGAAAGGCAGTGTATTCAACTCACATCTATAACTAGATATACAGTCTACTCATTATATCAACAGTTGCTACATGACATTGACGACAAAGGTAACAAAGTTTTTAGCAAGTGCTTGAGGGTTGTTTGATCTGGTTAGGTTTTGTTAGTATGGTAGTGGCAAAATTTTAGGCCAGCGCTATAATGAGAATTTATGCAAGTCATGAATGTTACAGATAAGTTGTTGTTTGACAGATGGCAAGGTTTTTAGTGTTTTTATATAGTGGCAGGTCAGTTTCAAGGCCAAAAGCTGACGCAAGGTTTGAGTTTTAGCGGTAGTAACTAGTATAGAATATCCTGGGTCTCCCTGGACCATAATGCATGATGTGGGTTGTAGCTATCTTCTTTTTGTGTGTCCTGCTTTGTGATTGTGAGAGGTGTTGTTTTTTCTCTTTTGTAAGCCACCTCTTTGTCACCTTTTTGAGGATGATATTTTTTTCCTTTGTAAATCATCTTTTTGTGTAACGACCCTGGCAGAGTCAAAGTCTGGCTATTTTCACTAGCCTATCATCATCTAATCTTACTCATCCTACACACATTGCTTATATGACCTTAGCCATTGCCAGCGTCCTAAAACTAAAACTCTCTCATTAAACAAACAAAAGGTTTAGTTTTACATATACATATTCATCATCCTTCTACAAATCTATTTTTTTTTTGCTCAAACTCAAATGCAGGCATCAGTGGTCACAATGCTTACACAGCAGGTTCGTTTGGGGTAATGAGTCCTGTGATGTATAAAGCATGAGAGACCATAGACAAGAAGTCAGTGGCTGAATTTGAGTCCCTATCTGCTGCCCTAGTAAAACAAAAACAAAAAATCAAACCCAACATAAAGTTAAGCCTCAACTCAAATACAGACATTGTGCCTTTGGAAAAGACGCTTTATACTTCACTTCAATTGCAGTGTTACACTGCAGCTGATGCCTGGGATGTTCATGTCTACCTTAAAGTTTCTTCTTCAGGATACGTTATTAATATACATACTGCCAGTTTTTGGCTGTGGAAGAGATCAGACATAACTTACATTTACATATATAAAAACACTGAAAATGAAAATCTCATTCATATCACCAGTTGCTAGTGACGTGGCGATCAGTCGATGATTATTCTTAATTCACCGGTATTTTCTAGTGAGTGAGTCACGGGTTTTATTTGCGATTCACAGCATTCTGGTGAATAATTTTTATTAAAAAATTGAATGAACTATAATCTTCTCAATCAGTCAGACTCAGAACGAGCGGTTACAAATACAATACGTATATCTGATTGGCTGATAAAATTGTCTGTCAGTGTCAGTAACGCTTGTGTCCCACTTGTTCATTCATGAACAAAATAAAATGCATTACCTGCTCGCTGGCAAAACTGCAAATATGTAAATCAAATCACGACTATCTGTTAAAAATTTATTTGTGATATTCACGACTTTGAGAGAGTAATTAATTCAATTCTTGTTATACCACCAGCCTAAAAGTCACTACCATACTAAACCTTATCGGTTGGCGGGCGCTACTTCTGTTTCTTATCTTTTGGATTTATCTGTCATCTTACTTTTTCCAGCACTCTCTCCAGTGCTC
>JAUEKZ010199493.1:0-11385 GCA_031471865.1 Melibe leonina
TGTACAAAAATAGTTACTGTCTCTAACAACGACCCAATCTAAGACATGTCCCGCCCTGTGTGTTGGAGTATCAATTAACTGTGTGAGGTTGTTGGAATAAAATATGTCTTTGATTTTGTTCACATCAGATGAAGATTTGTGGTAATGAAAGTTAAAATCGCCGAGTAAAATTGGGTTTCCTTTCTGTGTGTGAGTGGATGAGCAAAGGGAGTGAAGATCTTCTAGAACGGTCGAAATGGATGTTTTATTTTTTTTACTGTATGGTGGTCTGTATATACAAGTAAAGTTAAAAGAGTAAGCTCTGGTGTTAAAAGTCAGGTCGACGGCTTCAAAGGATGTATATTGCTTGTTCACGCACATGTTGATGTTGTGTGCCAGATCTTTCCGTACGACGATACTACTTGCCTGCTTTTCTACAGAAAGACATTCCTTCTGACTTTACAGTATATACTGCCTTATTACCTATTTGTCTCCATACCCTCATCTGTTCAAACACATTTAGAAGCACACTTTCTCCTTTCCTCTGTTTCTTGGGCCTATCTTTTTCCTGCCCTGTAAAATTGACAAAAATAAACATACAAAATACATATTTCTCATACCCATGCATTAACATTGATTATTCGCCTTATTTCACTGCCCCTAATGCATTGAATAGAAATAAATAGAATTAAATTATGTGACCTGAACTTAAAAGATATTGTTCAGGAAAACGGATGTCACCATTTTGAGGAAAATGGTACTCTCCCAATGCTCCGTAGATCTATAGGAAAATTACTTTCTTGTGTAAATGCAGTCCAAGGCTGCACACATTTTTTGAATATTAGTTTAGACGTCTATTGTTTAACTGTGCATTAATATGCAGGAAAAGCTGCATTGCTACTTTCTGTTTACCAGGAATTGCATAGATATGTGCTTGTTTGCTTGGAGAAAAAAATGCACGTTAAAAATCACCACTCACTCATTGACGTGACGTGGAAATTTGCGCACTTGATAAGAAGAGACCACCCGTTGTTCACGCATTGTATCACAGCACGCTGTGCGGAATGTTGACTTAAACAAATTGATCTTTATCGATATATCGAACGGGTTACCAAGGTAGCAACTGATGGAAGCAAAAGAAAATAATTCATATGGCATCGATCTTTTCCACCGGTATCGAGCGCTGGTCTATTAATTGATTATGTTTGTTGCACTGATTAAACAGGAATGGCTTTTAATTTTAACACACCAAGTCGGTTTGGTACTCGAGCTGCCACTTGCTGTGTGAAAATAACCGTCTGTGCATGAATTCTTCAACCCAACACTTAAATTGCCTAAGGGGCGTTCTTGTCACTGGTTAGTCCTCCGCAAGATCACCACCTCCATTTTGCTGATCGATAAAGTGGTTTGTGAAGAGTATAATTGTGAAGACAAGACACATTATTTCCGTATTTTTTTTTTATAGATCTAGAGTCTTTGCGGTTGCCCTAAATTGTGTCGTTTCATGAAATGATGGCCCTGACCAGAAAATCATACACAGGCATGAAAGACAGCAGGTAAGTTTGAAGACACATATATATTGAATATTTATTGGCATGGCGTCTTCCGTTCAAACCAAGAACATGACGTGCGTATTATGAGATGATAATATCATAATCCTCAAACTATTAGATTATCCGCATTCAGGGCCGTATGTTCAAAAGAAAGTTGATATCTAGACCCAAACTATATGTTTTACACTGTTTCGTTTTCCACCTTAATACCGCATTTTGCAGTTTTCATGCCCAGCTCTATGTCTGGTTAGAAATGGAGCAATGGGACATGTGATAAGTCTCAGTGGTCAAACATTCTATCTATTCACATAACCAGGAGAGAACCTTTTGAATCACAACAAAGCAAGCAGGTGATCATTCCACTGTGCTCAGTCTGGTGGCGTTTAGGAATAAACATATTTAGTCTTGATCTTTTGAATTAATTAGCCTCACAACATTTTTCTATTATTTCTAGACTATAGTATATCTAGTCTATTATAATTCCAATAATTGCCGACTTGACATGTTGATGTACGTAATCAAATGTTAGATCTCTATGCTTGTTTCAATTGTGGTGCCAAACGTAAGATAAACACGAACCGTAGGTATCTATAAAAAAGAGCGAGCTGAAAATGGAAACGTAAGTGATTGATAACACTTTCATCTTACCGTACTTAATAATATCCTAATGTTGTTGGTTTTTTTAAATTTGATAATTAGTGGTAGGTACTAAACAACCCGTTTGAATGCTGTTTTTAAAAATCCCCTTGGCCAGTTTCTCCCAAATTGTGATTCTATCGGGGTCCAAAATAGGACTGTCTATGCCGTCGGTTTCGTAGCTCAAAAAGTAGAGCGTCAGTCTCGGAATCGGTAGGTCGGTGGTTCGAACCCTGGACGCGTTACTGTCTCTCTTACAGTAATTATGTTACGAAAATATTCTTTGATAAATCAGCGTACTGTCAGTGTCAGGCTGATGTTAAAATAAATATATATTATCTTATAAAACGCAATAGGTACTAGTCTACTACTAGGATGGTGGGAAAGACGATGGACATGACATGAGTGGTGGTAGGCCACGTACTATAGATACGTGGATACCTAGACTACCACTACCAGCGGCACGTGGAGGTTCTTATTCTTTATTGTCCCACCATTTGAAGGACTACAAGAGTGACCAGCATCTTCCGCGTTGCTCTTTTTATTTGAAATAGATACAACTTCATTATCATCATCATCATTTTTATCTTCTTCTTCTTCTTCTTCTCCTTCCCTCTTCCTTTTCATTTTCCTCCTCCTCCTGCTTATTCTTCTTCGCCTGTTCCTCGCCCGTCTTCTTCTCTTTCTTCTTCTTTTTCTTCTTCTTCTGCTCCTCCTCCTCATCCCCCTTCCTCCTCCTCCTCTTTCTTCTTCTTCTTCTTCTTTTTCTTCATCTCCTCCTCCTCCTTTTTGATACTTTTCCACTCATCCTTTTCCTCTTTCCCCTCTTCTCCTGCCTGTCTTCAAAGTGCGGCAAATCAGTCTGACATGTCCAGGGAATTATTGATTACGTTGACAATGCAACTCTCGCTCATTGTGTGCGAAATTTACCGACAACTGCCGGACGCATTTGAAATGAACATTCTTTTATATCATCATTGATTCACTGATCCTGAATTCAACAATATACAGCTCCACACACACACACACACACTCACACACATGCAAACACACACATGCACACATACGACACACACACTCATGCACACGCACGACACACACACACACTCCTAACATACACACACGTGCTCTCTCTCTCCCTCTCTCTCTCTCCCTCTCTCTCTCTCTCTCTCTCTCTCTCTCTCTTCTCTCTCTCTGTCTCTCATCTATAAACTAAAAAATCTACGCCTGTCTGTATCTATATAGCTGTACTGTCTATTTATCTATGAATTACACAAACCAGCTAGAAACTCGACGAGAATCGGAACGCTTAACATTTTTACCAACCTCGCGAAAGTTAAACGATTGTCACGATTCGTATTGTTGTAAACAAAATTTGTTTAATCCTTTTTTAAAAATTCGTAGACACTTCATAACTACTTCCAAAAGCCATTGGAGTGCTGAATGAATTATAATTTGCACGTCGAAAGATTATTGAACGCCTGCAATGAATAGACGTCTATCATGAGTTTCTATTTCTACTTTCTATTCTATTTCTTGTTTGTATTGATTTTAAATCATTTCTAAAAATCTAAAACGAAAGAAGCACAGGGCAGTCTAAGGAATTATTATCTTTATTACCATTACCTTATTTATCAACCATATTTTTATTGTTCTATCAGGACACTGATTATTTTAACAATAATTTCGTGTCAAGTACACTTACAATTACATAGACTACCGCTTTTTTGCTAAGACTAAGAGAGACAGAAATAGAGGGGGGGGAAAGGAGAACGGGACGCGGAGAGAGAGAGAGAGAGAGAGAGAGAGAGAGAGAAAGAGAGAGAGAGAGACAGACATACAGACAGACGGGGCGCTTTCTTTCATTACAAACACAAACAAAAACAAACAATGCTAGCACAAGAGAGACCTTTAAATTAAACGTCCGTCTTTGATTGAACGCTTAAAAAGTATTATCTGGTGAAAGAAAAGAATACCACCATTATTTGGTCTCTGTTATTTTATAATAGATATCCTATAGAGTGTCTATTTTATATTTTCAGCGAAGTTAGTGTCTATTCTGTTTCGAAATTTTGAAGGGGAAATCCATAAATTCAGCCGCTGCGACTTCGTTGGATTATGATTACTGTTAATATTTCGTAAATGTAACAAAAGGGAACCCAGCGAAGCGGGTCGAGTGGTCCAGGACTGGAGCGAGTTCAAAGTGATTATTTTAAGACTTTTCAAATAAAACAAAGTTAATAGAAAAATTACTTTAACAATAACATACTTTTTTACCACTAGTACTACGCCTTTAAAATGAAAAACACATCGATCATTTTCATTATTGAGTTCAGCATCGGGCTTGATTGATTACTTTTACTTGTAACGATTGACGATGGATCTTTGGTTGGTTGGTTGTTGCCAGTTTAATCTAATGCCTTTTAAAACACATTATAGTACATAGCGTACCGTAACTCTCTAGACAAATTCAGGGCTCACTTGAATAACTTACCCACTCACACACAGTATACTGACACTGACATGACACCGGGCTGACAAGTCTTGGTCATGATGCCGAGCAGGTGGCGGGATTGTTTCTAAAATACACATTTTAACGGCTAAGTCTGAGGTACAACGCGACCGGGGTTCGAACCACAGACCTATCGGTTTTGAAGCGGACGTTTGCCGTCACGATGCTACGGTTGTTGCTTGTAACGTGTGGCATCGATTTCCAGATTGGGGCCAATGCATTGGCAATGGATCACCTATCTGTCAATAGCTCTCCATCTCTTCATCATGATCGCTGTCTTAGGTTTGAGAGGTATTAATCATTACTCTTAAGGTGTGTGTCCACGGGTAGGTTTTAGGAATAGAAAAAAGGAATGGAAAAGGCTTGGGTGTTTCTATTGGTGCGATTCCGAAATCGCACCAATAGAAACACCCAAGACTTTTCCATTCTATTTTTCTATTCCTGGACACACACCTTTACTCTTCTTAGTCATAGCACATCATTTCGGTTGGTTTGGTTTGAGCGTTGCAAGTTTAACGGGTTTTTAAAACACATTTAAGTCATATCAAAGCCGGGGCTGTCTGGACAAGGTAACGTGCTGCCATAGAATTGAATGTACACCCAGTCACAGCATACTGACACCAGGCCAATCCGTCTTTGCACTGTTCCCACAATGCGGGCACCTAGCGGAAAAGCTGCTAAAATGTGGATTTTAACATCTTGTGTATGACGCGGCCGGAGTTTCAACCCCCGACCTACCAGCTCCAAGGCGGACGCTCCACCTACGGAGTCACGGAACCTTTTTCGCAATTTTAGATAGTTTGAAAACGTAAATATTCCCATTCTCAATTCCTTATATTATGGCGTAGTCTAGTTTGTTTTTTTCCTTCTGATTTTCTTTTTCTTCTTTCTCCATTTTGTGGCCACCTACAGATAGACTATAATATGGTTCCGTATTGGTACCATTTTAGTAGTAACAAAGGTCCTAAGAATAAAGTGTATTTCTTTTCTTATTAGCGATTTTATGTCGAATCTTCTAAGTCTATGTGCTTTTTACTTTTAGGTACTTTACTCGTCCAACATTTAAACACATAGACGTCTACATATAGGAAAAGACAAGCGCCTGGTTTTAGTAGGCTTCTTTTAATTTGTTGCGGGATAAAGGCACTGCTGTGTGGCGGGCCAGATACCCATTTTACTATTGTATCGAAAGCAGGATTCTCCAGACCTAGAAAAAAATCCAAAACAACATCAACACATTATCTTTAAGGGGAGTTGAACTCTAGAGAACCTTCAGTGCAAAAGTATGACGTTCTACCAATTGAGCTAACGTGCCCTCCTATCTAACTATCAACCTAACAGATCTTCGATTTTCGTACTTAACTTGCCTACATAATAATACACATAAATTTCCAACTATTCACGTACATACCTTGTGTATATACATATTATATTCTAATATCTAACCATACTAATTACATCGAGACATTGAATAACAGGCAGCGTAACCTGAAGCTCATAGACGTCTATCTGAAATAGGACCCCGCTTCATTGTGGTTCACCAAAACACCAACACTACTCACATTCTTCAGACAAATGTACACATAATCTGTGTATCTTTAAAAAAAAAAAAAAAAAAAAAAAGTCTTGTAGTGACTGAAAACGGGCCCGATTCTACTGAGTATAAAGCCTGGTTATTCAGTGCCTTGCCACAAACTCATCTACCAACAATAAGATTCTACCTACTTCCCGCCATAGCTACATACATAGCTACCTACTAATCGATCGCTCCCAATCTCTGCATTCTCCCCCCGACAAGGAATACCATGGCCTATAACGTTTTCCACCTAATGCTCTCCCATTGTTAGCCGTCTTCGCCTAGCACCGCCTGCCATTAACGTCCCCGTTGTCTGCCGCTGCCGCTCCAGATCTTGTGAGGCCCTAATCCTTTATTAGGGACACAGTTCATTCTTTCTGACTCCGATGCTTAGCCACGTCGATAGTATGTCGTGCTCTCCGCGCTCATTGAAACGAAACTGCCCGGCGATGCCATGAATGGAAAGACATACTACAATGGCGTGATTCTCCCCAGTGTTTTTTTATTTTCTCTGTGCGATAAAAGATAAAAGCAAAAAGTCAAGAGATTGATTTGATATCTAGGTGTTTTAAAAATCAGTTCGGGATTCATGCCTGTTTGAATGTTTTAGTACTCCAACAAGCTGGGCTGTGTGTGAGCAGAGTTCGAGGATTCTATATTTCTATTCATTTCTTCATCCAGTGCCGTAACTCTATGTTATTTATGCTTTTGTAAACCTTTTCTTCTTTTTCTTCTTCTTCTTCTTCTTTTTTTTTCTTCTTCTTCTTCTTTTTTCTTTTTCTTCTTCTTCTTCTTCTTCTTCTTCTTCATCTTCTTCTTCTTCTTCTTCTTCTTCTCCCCCTCCCTCCTCCTCCTCCTTCTTCTTAATTTTTGACTCTTTAAAACTCCCGTACCTGTTACGTTACTGTTATAGTTAGCAGAGTGTGTGGTGTGGTGTGGTGTATCTAGTCTAACTAGTAGTGAAGTGGTGCCATACCACCAAAGAGTGTTATAAACATGTGTTGTGCGTCTGTTTTCATGGCATAGGGAAATGATTGAGTTCAGAACATCTCGTCGTCAAGGTTGCACGAAATAATTCTGGCGTTGCCTTGATGAATAGATTGATCTTTTTTCCATTTGGAAGCCTACAGAATAACCAACTAGCACCCGTTATTTCAAATGATATAGATATTATCTAATGTGATTAATTAATTCCGCATCATTTTCTGTAGAGTAGTGAAATATGCATAGAAATTTAATTGATAGAAATGCGTGATAATATTAATATTAATATGAATGGGTTTCACCTCGCTCAACGTTAGAATACAACAGATAGACGACTATTATTATTATTATTATTATCATTATAGAGAATATTGCACGAGTAACTTCGAATGTAATATTTCTTGCGTGAGTTTTTGATAATCATGTATTGATGCGGGTTTTCATAACAACAGTAACACCAAGTGTATTGCTGAGCTAAGAAAGTTTCTTCAACTTAAAAAAAAACAACTCCAGTTCCTGCGCGTGTCTATTGTATTTTTTCTTTGAATTATTCAGCTTGAGCTCTTGCAGGGAGTCTTCGAGAATGTAGCACATTGATGGTGACTGTGATGAAGTGGCGGCTAAAGAAAAGAAGTGTTTTATTTATGATTCATGATTCATAGCACAGTTTGTCTAGTTTGCCAATGGAGGATCTTGTTTGCTTCGGATAATATGAATAATGAAGACAAGACTGTGAATGTGGGAATGAAATCGAGAAATGCTACCGGTTCCTAGGACTTTGTTTGTAAGACACAGCAATGTTTGATTACCCATCATTCTGAATGGAACACACAATGTCGTATAGATACACGATTCCAGTCTGTCAAAGTGTTCATGGGATGTTTGTATTTGGAATAGATACCTAGTTCAAGAATTACTATACTGCCTTGGCAAATTGTCTCATAAATTAAAAAAAAAAAACAACCATTAACTCACAGCAAAGACCTTGCAAAATTTGAAATTTGAATTAAAAAAAAAGAGATACAGTAAAGAAATAGAAAAGAGCACCTGGACAATTATGCATGGCACCCGTCGCAGCTTCCTCCACTACCCGTTCGCTGTCCACGAGGAGCCTGAGAGTGAGAACCGCCAGCACCACACGTACAGCCGTGGCGCGGAGTGAGTTAATTGTATATTAGTTTAGTATCAGTTAGTGTTTGTGTCTGTGCCTGCTATTCCCCTTCAACTTCAGCTGGTCCCGTTTTCAACCATTGCTGTCTACCTATCTGCCCACCTATCTACATATCTACCTACCCACCCACATGCCTACCTAACCACTTACATACTAAACTGCCTGCCTGCCTACCTACCTACCTACCCAACCACATACTTACCTACCTATCCACCTACCTAGGTCGGTAAGACAGGGTTAATCATTGGCATTTGTTGTTTGATCTTGATATTCAAAACTTAAATTTAGTTTTCATACTCAACAGCGTGTCTGTGGACACCAAAGTTCGCAACGCCGTCGTGACATATTTGCAGCAGGAATTATCTCTGACACTCAGTACAAGGGATTATCGGCCTGTGACCCTCCCCCCCCCCCCCCCCCATTCACCTCACTTCTCCCCCTCCTCCCCTCCCACCTGCCCCTCCTGCCCCCTTCGCCTCCAACCGCCCCTCCTCTCCCACCTCCCTTCCTCCTCTCCCCCTCACTCGCCGCTATCCCTCCCACCTCCCTCCCTCCTACCCCTCTACCTCCCTGTTCTATATCGATGAAAGCCAGCAAAGTTCGTTACTTACTTTGTGTATCTATAGGATTAGGTACTTGATTACTTGTGGCGCTGGTTCGGGAACAAGGTACAGGTTACCTCCCAAAACCTACCTGCCTGGAAGAATCATATAGCAAGAGCTGGGAAGCAAGACGGGAGAGGGGAGGGGGGTTAAGGCGAGGGTCAGAGGGGAGGGGTTGATCAGGGGGCAGCCTTATGCCCCGTGGTACCTGAGAGTAACAATATTATGACAATCGATCGATCGATTGCATGGGTTCTCATTAAGGCGCTTACTAATGGAAAACAAAAAGAAACTCCACAACTGTATAGAGTGTATACCATATTATAAAGTATAAGATAACATAAAAGTAAAAGCTTTTGAACGCCTATAATTATGTTATTTATTCTTTCTTGTTGGCTCTTACTCTTAAGACTCTTAACATTCGGTATTGGCAACCTGACCCGCATTCTCTCGTGAAAGCTTTTTTTTTTATTCACAGGATCATATCCTGGTGGTTTTCCATTTTATTTTACCGGAAACTATAAATAACACCCTAACAGATTATAAATAGTCTACTCCAATCGGAAAATTACCTTTTGATAACGTTACTTTTGCTTTTTTAATTTCATTTGTTTGTTGGTCGCTAGGCGCTGTTTCCTCCCATTAATTGTTTAATAGTTGTTGTATTTTCCCTCATTAATTTTTTGTTGGTTGTTGTGTCCGTTCCCCGTCCCCTCTATTAATCGGCATGTCGTTTGTCATATTCAAACCCGATAACTCATTCGTCCCATGTGTCTATGGGGACAACATGCATGTGTCACAATGGCATAGGGAATGTTTACTCTCCTCGGCCTACAGTCTAAGTCTACCAATCAGCTTCAATATAGTCTACTTATTATATGAATATGAGGGATCATAGTTATCATAATACTGTCTATAGAGTTTATAGAGAAGGATAGTTGATATTTTCGGAGTGCTTATCCATACAAAAACTCTGTCAGCCTAATTGGCCGAGCTGCAGCAACTTAACTATCTAGAATATGCTATCCATAATCCATGAGCTAAAAGGAACTATATATTGTGGATAGACAAGTTATTTTAGTCGCCCCCCCCCCTCTTTGTCCTTTTGTGCGTGAGGCAGACACCCTCCTCAAAGTTAGTTTGCTAAGTGGACAGGCGATGGGTCCCGTGGTAGGTTTCGGGTTCTAGTCACTTTTTACTGCCCCATTTTTCTGCTCTCTTTGTCTTGTACTTGTATCTGTACTGCCCATCAAGGTTGGATTCAGGGATTACCTTCTCATACCCCCGGTTTATTGTTTTATTGTTCAACAAAATTAGATATAAATCAATAGCGATTTTAACGTATTTGATGCGGCCGGGTTTGAACCTCCGACCTACGACTCCGAGGCGGACACTTTACCCGTTGAGCTACGGAGCCGGTGTTAAGATGTTCAATAAGACATGGTCTCCACCAACACATTTTCTTCAATGGAGGAAGTGAGTAGAGGAAATTGCGAAGGACTTCTGACAAGTGTTTCCAATCTTAGATCATTATCATTTATGAGGCACGTGCAAGCAAAGACTCGTTCGATTATCTTAACAAATAAAACCCAACTATTTTATTTGATGCTGTGAGTGAAGAAGGACAGTTATTTATGCGTGTGTTGTTAGGGGTGGGGTAGGGGATCCAAAATGGATCTTGAGACAAAAGACCTGATGCTACAGTCAGAATGTGTGTTTTAATAATTAACCAATAATGGTTTTGGTGGGTTGCACATTGAGTGAGCGTCTCCTCAGTTATGGCTTCAACCCTTTCTTCGTAGCTCAAAAGGTAGAGTGTCCGCCTCGGAACCGGTTGGTTGATGGTTCGAACCCCGGTCGCATCATTTTGATTTCAACATCTATGTTACAGTTACAGTGTGCACGGCATTATTGAAAACAGTACTAAGACTAAGAGAAATAAGTCTTGTGTTCAAAAACTATGACAGGGTGAGATTATCGAGTGAACTTTTTTTCCTCGTATGGCATGACGTTAACTTTTCAGACAGCTCCGCCTTTGATAAGATCTAAATTGTGTTAATGGCGTTTAACTTAAACAGACAACATGACAACCAACCAACCAATAACTCCCAACACGGTGTTGACAATGAAATACATTATTGCTAATTTCTCCAATTCGCTGTTGCTGTGAAGGTGAAAGAAATGAAGGGTATTTACTCGGACAATTTTGCAGAAACGAATCTAATAGAGCATGCCATTATTATTATTATTGCTCTGGGGTGATTGAACAGAAAAGTGGGTGATTGTCAGGTTGCTTGTGTGTGTGTGTGTGTGTGTGTGCGTGTGTGTGTGTGTGTGTGTGTGTGTGTGTGTGTGTGTGTGTGTGTGTGTGT
>JAUEKZ010199504.1:0-11385 GCA_031471865.1 Melibe leonina
ATATAGTCACTCATTCAATGAACCGAAATTTAAAAAGTGCAAAAAAAAGAAAAATAATGACGTACATAAAGAGTTAACAGGTTCCCGGCCTTCTAACTCATAAAATGAAATGTGCAGTGTACTCATCTACATGGTCCAGCCTGCCTCCATAGCCAATAAACTTTCATATCTCGCCTCAATCCTTTATAAAAACATTTTTAGAAAGGTGAAACCCATATGGAATGAGCCTGTCTGGCGATTTTGTTGCACTTAACTAGTAAAAGGTTTGGTCACCCAATGTTACAGGTGACTGAAAGAAACAAAGAAACCCAAAGTGGATGAGAACATAACAATTTGAATGTGAAAATCAAACAAAATGCTTACTTATGCTATACTTAGCGTTTCTTTGCATAGCGCTAGGTATACCCTGATAGTTGAATATCCAACCAAAGAAATACAAATATATGTTCAAAATCAGAATATTCTTAATTAAGAGCAGATAAGTTTAATCTCACAACCAAGCACTTTAACTTCAAGCAAATGTATGGAGTAAATAACTATATTTATTTCATCATTTTTACTGTTACTATTATCCATCCAAAATGTACTTTCTGATGAGACTGAAGAATTGTGAGGCGAATTGTGCAGAGCGTTTTCAGGAGGATCTTTGTACCTAGGAGTCATTTGTGTATGAGAATCTACTTCAACATCTTCAGCTTAATGACATGATATCAGATGGATTCAATGATAGTTTAAATTAAGGACACAGTGTAACATAAGGAAATATCAAAGATCCCCCTTAATTTTCATAGCCTTTCTGCATTAATTTTGTCATTATAAAATAAATAGTTTATGCCATCATGAGCCACTTTGTCAAAACTGAATAGAAACCAAGAAAGCATTACACATGATTAGTTCACTCTAATTGATTTTCAGATGTTCATGTCTTTGTTTGCAAAAGACCCTGAGTTTACCAGCATCTTTGTATTGTGTGTATGGACTATTTACGGTCATGACAATCTTAGATCAAGCAATTTCCCTTCTAAATTGATTCCAGCCATGCAGGAGTCTTGATGTTGATGAGAAAGACGAGAACAGCGCAGCAATAAACAAACCATGGGCGTGGAAGGAGCTCTCAAAAGTAGGAACTCAAACAAAGTAGTGAGAAAACACTATCCAAGGTAAATGAGTGTTGCGTCCTTTTTATACAGCTCCCCATGAATCTAAAAGCAAATAAAGTGAACAAAAAAAAAATAGTTCCTCATATTCTGTTGTTCTACTACCACCCAACTCATCATTTGATTAATTAAACAGATAGCCTTAAGGGGAAAAAAATTCGACCCCACCTATAGAAAACAAAGGAATATCTTCAGGGAAACAAATATTAATGTGATTTTGAATGAAAAAATCAACGTTAACGATATCCAAGAGGTATTCAAGTGTGTGATGAACGTTCTCTACTATTTCAAATCTGTTTGCCACCAACTTCCGCATGAAGATAAATATTCACTCGGATAAAGAGAATATCAGCACCTTGATAATAGAAAAAAAGGAATCACCCGATTAAGCCATCTTTGACAGTTCTTTGAACTAGCCTGTTTTCAAGCCAAAATCAACCAGAAAACATTGTTAATAATGCAAGCGACAAATCAGGACACCGAGATGGACACCACCATTTTCTATTCAGCCATTGAAAATCGCAATATCAATTCAGGCACTGAGAAAAAAAATTTAGACGACTAGGAATTGTCTTATTCACAGTTTGGGTGACAATAAGAAATTTTCTTATTCCTTCTTGGTGAGGATAAGAAATTTTCTTATTCGCAACTCGGAGAGAATAAAAAGCAGTGATGGTAACACAAAAAGGAGGAAAATAGCCAGATTTATAGAGATAAAGCTTAAAAAAGGAGGAATCCCTCCATTTGGAGGAAAATTATAATCACTGAAAAGTCATTAAGTAGGGGCCTTGTCAAATTTAACATGATTCAAACAAGTTTTGAAGAGGCTATGACTCTCTAGTGTTTGATATGTATAGCACAAAATGTAGGCCAGTTTTTCCCCTCTAATATTTCCTCAAAACTTAAGCTGTCATTTCAATACAAAGGATCAGAAAAGAAAGAAGAAAAAACATTAACTCATTCGTGACGGGCTACGTTTATGAACGTAATTAGCCCTTCGTGATGGGCTACGTCTGTAAACGTAATACAAAACTACCGTACAAAATTATCAATAGCTCGATTTATTCATAACTTGCGAAAGCCTAGCTCCGTTTCTAGAGGTTCTACTTTCTTTTCTAAATCATTTCATGTGTGATTGACGCAATATTGACAAAATCATGGCTCAAAAACGAAGTTTAAACACTGACGATGTTATGTTGGAAGTGATGATGGATGCAGACAGTGAGATGTAGGGATTGGATATGGATAGCAGTGATGAAGAAGATAATATTTCGACTTCTGATACTTCTGTTGACGATTTTCTGAACTTAGGGGATAATTAGTTTGGATTATCTACACAAAATTTGGTGAGTTTTTAGTGAATAGTTAAAAAGTTATAGCCATTTAAGTAACATAACCCTTTTTTCTATTAATTCATGGTGGCAAGCCCCGGCAGGGGGTGGGGCGATAGTGGCAGGGTGTGGCATGAAAGTGTTAAACATTTATATTTATAGTCTAGACCCCTTCTAAAGCTCTTTTTAATTCTATACTACAAACTCCCCAAACAACTTACGAGTTCCGATTAAAATCGAAAACGAAGCCTGCAAGACTTCGCACCACTTTCCACGACACAGGGAACGCCTTAGAATGTTAGAGTTAAAGTTGGATGATCAGCCTCAGCTATCGGATTTTTTCATTGTGTGTGTTAAGTCAACCGATCATTAAATCACGACTTGATTGTTGTTGTCATCTCGTCTATGTTGCAGTCAAAAACGTCTAATGTTTTTGGTTGGAGTTCTCTTTGGTATCGATTATGCTGATACTTAACACTTATATCTTTATTTGGTTAATATTTTCCAGATATATCCAACTAGCTATCTAGATCATTCTTACTTTATTGATAGTTGAGAATCAATTCAATCCAATTTCATAAATAGCAAGCTTATTAGTCATGTTTTCGCCAACAATTTGAATTATATTCTTTAAGTTAATCGATCATTGTACGAGTATGTCACCATAGAGCTATTAATAGTACATTATAGTTCTCAATCTGTGGTCATCTCCCCTTTGTTTTTTGTTTTTATCAGTCATACAATAACAAACATGGTGGAACCTCATCTCCGTGGACAGAAAACACGGATATCGTCATTCATTCATCTTACTGTCTTCCTACTTGATGTTATAACCTGAAAATTCTGACTTTGAACCGTTACATTATCGCACCCACATTGTACTTCTAATGATTTGGATAAAGGTGCGCTCTAGAATCTATTCACCAAACAGTTGAATGTTCAGTCAAAGAAGTCTACTCAGAAAAAGTCAAAGGGTAACTCTTATTCATTATTAAATTTTGTTGACAGCATATATATATAAGACCTCTAGACGAAGATTGCATCACTGATCTAAATGCATTCCCTCTCTCCAAATTTTAGAAAGACCTTTTTTAAAATATGTTGTTGTGTCCGTGGACCTGACTCAAGAACTGGGAGCAGTTGTTAAAAATAGTTTTGCGATTGTTTTAAACCTTGGTGCTGCGCTCTAATTTAGGACTAACCATGAACCAACTTTTGAGCAGCCAAACAAGATGGTCAAGGCTGCTTGGACATGAGAATATGTTTTAAACCCTTGCTTACCTGTTGTATACAACACACCAGTTTTGAGACAGGAACTTTCAGAAAAATGATCTCTTTGGGCAGGATCTACAAAAAATTGAGCTGATGTGCTTCAAGTCTTTTGAAAAGGGATCTAGAAGGAAAGAAAAAGAGCTGTTCAATCAGCTTGGCTGTTAAGTCCGTTTTAACCCTTATAGGCGTAGGTTGATCCCAAAGTTTCTGAGGCCAATAGATTAAAACCTTGTCATACCGCCAGGTTTGGGAGAAACACTAAGTTGGCGGTAGAACGAGAATTGTGGTAAAACGAGATGTATTTATCATATGTCATATATGTTCTTGAATAGATGTTGGCGGTTGGGAAGAATGGCGGTATAACAAGATTTAAGTATTTATTTTGCCCCTAAAATCCCCCCCCCCCCCCCTCCATTTGTTGATGATAATGACAAGTATGTAAAAAGTTTTGTGATCAACATCAGAATATGTCACAAACAATCACTTGCATACTCTCTTCATTACAGCAAGTCAGCAACTAACAATCGAGTGGGAGATAGATTGAAAGGGAATGAAGGTACCTCATCCGTTGTCATCATAGTCATAGGTAATGACAGGAGTTTGGCACTGATGATGTGTGTGTCAGCACCTACTTTGCCCAAGTCGTGTTAAATAAAACAAAATTGGGAAGAGTATTTCAAACTTTTAAGCACTCAGGAGGATTAATTTTTATGTTTTTTTAAAATGTTTTTGTTTGCATTAAACCATAGTTGTTTTTTTAATCCTTGAAATTATATAAGAAAAAAATATGGGAATTGAAATTGTGTTTTCTATTAGTTTTAGATTAACTGTATCAGTCCCACAGACAATCTTAGCAAAACCCAGAGTCCCAACAAATTTTTTAAATCATAAATAAGCTGTAATAAATGCCTATCTGTAAAGGGAGAAATACATGAAACTAAAAAATTTAGGGAAGGAATTATGCTGAGATGATGAAGACTTGATAAGGTTACCCTGGCAGGGAACAAGAAATACTTGTACGAAATTATAAAGGTTATCAAAACTGTTGCTTCATTTTAATTATTTTTTTCTTTCCTCTCTTTTACCAGGGTAAAAAAATGGACAGCATCGCTCAGAAACACATTCATCATCGCTACCTTTGTGGGGGCCTCAGTAAGCTTAAATCTCAGGGTCAGCACACAGATACAGTGTTGGTGGTAGATGACACAAGTTTTCCATGCCACAAAGCCATCTTAGCAGCAATGTCTGCATATTTTGCAGCCATGTTTAGCTCTGGAATGAGGGAGAGTCACGACAGCGTGGTACTGCTGAAAGGTGTTTGTCCTCTTCATTTTGAAAAGGTCCTAAATTTCATATACTTGGGAGAGCTTGATCTGAATTGTGACTGTGTTTGCGGAGTACTTCAATTGTCTTCCATGTATCAAATTCAAGCTTTACAATTGATATGTGAAAAGTATCTGGTTGCTGATCTCTCTCTAGAAAACTGCATTTTGCGATGGAAAATAGCTATGACTTACCACTGTTTGCTGCTTGAAGAAAGAAGCTTGTGGTTCATGTCCGAACATTTTCAAGATATATATAAATCCAGAGATTTCAAGGAATTCAATAAAGACGAGTTGCTGAAATATATCAACACTGAATGTCTCAGTGTTGAAAAAGAAGAAGAGGTTTTTGAAGCTGTAGTTTTATGGTTTGAGCATGATATAGAAAGAGGCAATAAATATTTCCTTGAAATTAGTAGAAATTTACGATTTCCTTTAATGGATTCCAATGCTCTGGGTCGGATTGCCCTCAATTCTAATTTTTTCCAGACTTTTAAGTCTCATCTCGATTTTGTAATGAAAGCTGCCAAAGAAAATCTCAACTCTCCAGTATCTGGAATCAATTTAAACCCAGTTGCCTTTCAAAGCAGAAGAGCTAATGCTCTTGTAATGGTTGATGGTAGAAGACAAGAAGTATGTTGCTTTACTCTGCACTCGAAAAAACTTTTTTTCTTAGCCAAGTTTCCTTACTTTTCTAATGCCAAAGCTGCTTGTGTCCATCATGGAGACATATATGTGTCTGGGGGGTCGGATCACCCGATGACCATGGTCAAATTTGTCACAGATCACAACAGGTGGGATGCTTGTCCTGATTTGATAGAGGGAAGAGTTTTTCACTCCATGATATCTGTCAAAGATAGCATCTATGTTTTAGGTGGTTTAAGTAAAAACCCAATGATAAATCCTACGACTGTTGAGAAATATACTCCATTAACGGGGGAAGTTGTCACAGTAGGAGAAATTGGATATTCAGCAGGCAAGATGTCGACTGCGGTAGTTGGAGATGTGATTTACATGATTGGAGGCAGCCAGGACCATTATGACTACCTGGACGATGAGCTGGTCAACCAACCAACCACATTTCAAACTTTCAACACAAAAACCAATGCTTCGACTGTGCTGAATAATGTTCCATCTATTACAATGGGTAGCCAAGCTATAACTGTGGACGATTCAATTTACATTTTCACTCCGAATGGAAATATAATCACCATAACTGACGAAAAATCCCCGATCATAATTCATGTCCTCAAGTCGATTCACCACCACCATTTCCGTGTCTTGTACCATTACGGATATTTTTACGTTCTACAACTGGCTGCACCCAAAGTACAGGATGAAAAGCTAGTATTATCGTGGAACCCTCAAACCAGAGAGGAATGTTCACTATTGTGGAACAAATTGCCGAGAACTCTGTTAGATTCTCATTGGATGAAAGTAGCTATTAATAAGCAGCACTTATGCTACGAATGTCGAAGGTAGTATTTATTTAAAGGCCAATGGTAAATTCAATAATTTTTTTTACTCACCTCTGGCTATTACAATTATCAATCTCTGATTTTCATCAGTAGATAAAAATTGAATTACAATACATTTTTTTCTTTGCTGTGTGTTATGAACACGGAGGAATTGTCAAAAGAGTTCATCATGTATGTGATGCGGTTTGATGATCACCACAATATCATCTGTTCATGTGACCTGCCCATATTCTTTTGAATTTGCTGCCATGGTTTCTAACATATTTTACTTTTGGATTTGTCCTTATCCAGCTTCCTGTCATTCTGTTTTTTCTACTCTTTGCCTGGTTCTTAGTTTTTAAGCTTGTTTTTGTTTTTTTGTTTTTTAAATGCACTCATCATAATATCATTGTTTCAGCGTCAATAGAACCTTTGGTTTTCGAATATAGCATTCATGTGTCTAAGTGCTTGCCAACCTAGAATATTTCTAGGTTTAATTTATTCTTCTTTTGATCATGTGATTTTTGCTGGTTGGCCGCAATGAATGAATTCTGTGGCCCCAGGTATGAACCTGATAACCCACAGTTTCTTCAAAAATGAGTTTTTATGCTAATGATATTACCAAACAGTCATTCTAGAGATCTAATTTTTTCAGAATTAAAAAAAATCATTTTCTTAAAAATGGTTACATTTTATTTCTGAACACAACTTATATTCCAATCCACCTTGTTCTCAAACTTAACCCTGAGTTTCTGAGGCTTGAGTTCCATTTGGGTTATCAAGTTCATGCATGGGGTCACAGAATTGCTGTATTTATTTTTCATCCAGCATAACTATTTTTTGATCGGATGTCTACAAAGCTGTTTGACATTTTTATTTTTTTAAAATCAATCTTGAAATCTTTCTCTCTTTTTCTCTATATATCTCAAACTTTTATTTAGCATTTCCTGTAGTTTATTCAGAGAAGTAGTAGGTATGGTGTATGATGTGGGTGTTAGCCGTCACCTGTTTGTGTGTCCTACTTTGGGATTGTGAAAGGGGATTTTTTCTTGTCCTGTAAATCATCTCTTTATCACCTTTTTTGAGAGATGATAATTTTTCCCTTATATATCCTCTCTCTGTGAAATGTCCCTGGCAGGGTATAAGACTGGCTGTTATTTTTACTAGCCTATCATCTAAGAAACCACTAGGCGCTTATATGACCTTAGTAATTAAAAAAAAAGCCCCCTTTAAATGTTCAATAAACAAACAAAAAAACCCCAAAAGAATGAAGGTATAATGGGTAGCTATATAAAAAGGTTTGGTATGATGCTGATCCATTTTTTTCATAGGTACCCATAATTTATATGTGGTTGTGTGTGCTGTTGTGAAACTGCGAATATTATCCTATCATTTTGTAAACTGCACTGCTGGAAATTGCACCGTTTTACCTTATCATTATACCTTCTAACTCTCAGGCTTGATATGTTTTTTTGATGTTATGAAAAAGATCATTTAACAGATTTACGAACACTTTCATTTTATTTTTGATTGCAAATGATACATTTTACCCATGACTGGATGCATGCATCAGAAAGGAATCAAATTCAATTAGTTTGGAGAAGAAAAAGATTTATAAGCAAGGACTACTGGAGTGTCCTTGTTTATTAGTTAAAGTCTTTGAAGCACAATGAAGGATTCACAATTCTATGAAATACAGTACTGCACATTTTGTTTGTAGGGATCTTTAATCATGTGGTAACACAGTGTCTCAAATACATGATCATTCTTTTTATATATACTTAAACATTTTAAGTGCTATATCAAAGTCTAAAAGTGCTACATTAAAGTCTAAACTTTATTGAATTATTTATTATTAGTTTCTATTCAGTGGATGTAAATTCTTGTCTTACAGAAATTGAGCTTTTAAACCTTTTCAATGCACTGGATTTTTTTCCCCAATGACTTCTTTCATAATGTGATGAGTGATTATCTTGTACAAAGTTTTGTGATATTATGCTGGAAATGTGATCATGTGCTTTCGAGTAATGCCTTTAAAATTATCTCTGGTGTTTGATTTGGTTAGCTTTGCAGTTGGAGTTTTTAAAAATCAAAACAAGGCATTAAAGATTTTAACCTCTAGTTTCTGTTACTTTAGGGTCAGTATGTTTTGGCTGATGATGGTGTGTTGTTGTTGTTTTTTATTTGGGGGGGGGGGGGGGGTGATTTCAATTTTTGTTATTGTTTATTACTGAATGAATGATGTAATTATTTTACATAGATGTCATACATATGTATATGCTTAGCATTTTGTTACTGAGCATCTTGATTAAATGTCTCTGCTTTGTTGAAATGTCAGTTTAAAGTGACTAGATAAGCCTATTTCTAAAAATTCTGTATATATGAAAGACCCAACACTGAGATTAATGCTCGTCATTAAACATTAAAAATGATTTGTAACTGTACTGTAACCAAATTTATCAAACATATGGCAAAATTTTTCATTGATATTTTTAGTCTGTATTTTGCTGCTTATATTTTATCACTCCTGAAACTGAAACTCATTTCCACACACTGTTTGTGATATTCTTGAACTTGATGCACTTGCTGTCTCTGCATTTAACTTTAACATGAATTAATGATCAATTCCAGTTGTGGCTACCGATGTACTCATAAACCATTCAGCTATATATTAATTATGATGCAAACTCTTCATTGGAAAGAGTGCTTTGGAATTGTGACTTCACAACAGATTACATGACTGAGAGGTCTAGAATTAGTTTACTGCTGCTCATGGTCTTTCTATGACGTTGTTGATATTGTACATGCCTGAGATGAATCTCCCTCAAGTCTTTTTTATTTTAACTCTTTCAATTTCACAGCCGCGTCTGATGCTAATCAAACTGAAACATGCAAAATCTTCCAAATTGACATGTTTTTATACCAGATAAATCAGATTTCAATGAACTGATATTTCGCCAAAAGCTTGAATATCAGTTTTTAGATTTAACCCCAACATCGGTACCAAACTACAGGGTCACTTGCTATCTTCTAGGACTGAATACTTTTGTACACAAGGAACGATAGAAGTAAAAGTGAAAGCATAAAAATTTAGGCCGCCCTGGAACAAACTTTTGATTATTGATTTATAATTATAATTTATAACAATCACCATAAACAGCCTTTATCTGCAAATCAAAATATGTAACGTAGCAGAATTTCATACACATGTAATCTTCCTTTTTGGAGTTGTTTTAATCTTTCTGCTTTCATTTAAAGTGGGGGGAATAAAGGAGGGGGGGGGGGGGGAGGGGTGTTGCATTCTGAACTTGGTTTTCAATTAACATCACCCTTGTAAATATAAAAATATAATCGATTGCATGTACTGTATGGTTGGCTAATTCTTGGAACTATTTATCATGTCATTTCCTTGGAGGGAGACTTGTGATGCTGCCGCTGCTCCCCCCGTAAATATGTGAAGATGAAATAACTTCAGGCTTTAATCATATATTACAAGTCAAACAAACAATTAGGCACTCTTTTTTAAAATGTTCCTAAAATAGAATTGAGAGCAGTGGTTGCTTTTGTTTTAACCCTTTCACAGCGAGGTCTGATTCTAAGCTAACTAAAGTATACAGTCTTAAAAATGTATGTCCTCTTATAACAGATAAATGAGATTTCAGTGAACTAACATATGCCAAAAGCCTCAATTTCAGTCTTTTGGCATATATCAGTTCACTGAAATTTCATTTATCTGGTATAAGAACAAGCAAATCTTGAAGATTTTGGTGTTCTTAGCAGTGAAAGGGTTAAGAGGGTTGACAACAAACAGCTTTGGTGTGTATCCTTGATAGAACACACAGGACAGCCTGACAAAGTGTTCATGAAATACTATTGCATGGATGACTCAGCCTGCTCAGTAGAATACTTTCTTTATTTTCACAGGTATAACCACGGTTATTTTGAGGGTTCATGGTGATATCATATATGAACGTTTTCCTTGTCCTGAAAACTCATTTAAAACATTTTGTCATTGATATGCTAAAGATACAATTCTGTTTGTGGCAGTTGTGCTAAATTCAACCCACAGACTCTTGGATTTATGGTGGTAGGGGTTTGCTATGCTATTTTCATTTGTCAATGAAGGTCGTTTAGAATTATTATATCTCCATCAAATGTTGCATACTATGATTTTTATGATTTGTAAATTGCAATATATAAGGTAGAATATGAAGTAATGTAGGAGGCTCTCAATCAGATGTAGCTACGGTCTTTTTTTAAAGACACCTTGTGTATATAATATATGCAGAAAACTTTGGGGTTTTTTAAAATTGAAACTGACATGTGCAGTTTTTCTTTCCTTTTTCACTTTTCCCTTGCAACTTAAAGAAACCAAATTCTTTCATGAGATGTTTGTCATTTTATATTGAAGTGATATCTTCTTACTCCCACCAGCATTGAATCTCATAACGTTTTTCCTGACTTTGAGAGACAGTCATTTCTTGTTTTGATGTGATTATGATTGTCTTGCTTCTTGTCAAAATATGTAAATTGCAAATATCATAATATCAATGTCAGTGTCAGGGTATAATGTTACATATGTGATAATGAAATAAAAACTCATGATTCCTTCTGATTCCTTCAAATAAAACACTTGTTCAGGCAACCATTCGATTATATATATATTTTGTCTTAGAGTCTGAATGCTGTCATTGTTGGCTGTCATGTAAGCAATAAGAGCTACATAAAGATTTTTATCAGGATCTCAAGCAACTTGCACTTACAATGTCTTTGTTGCTGATCTTTGATAAAAGACATTTTTGTGGGCGCCTCTGGTGGTCGCTTCTTCTGTATCTTCTCTTTTGCT
>JAUEKZ010199515.1:0-24275 GCA_031471865.1 Melibe leonina
AGACAGTAGTGCTCTAGAGTAAAGACAGAGTGCTATTGTAAAACAAGACAGTAGTGCTCTAGAGTAAAGACAGAGTGCTATTGTAAAACAAGACAGTAGTGCTCTAGAGTAAAGACAGAGTGCTATTGTAAAACAAGACAGTAGTGCTCTAGAGTAAAGACAGAGTGTTATTGTAAAACAAGACAATAGTGCTCTAGAGTAAAGACAGAGTGTTATTATTGTAAAACAAGACAGTAATGCTCTAGAGTAGAGACAGTGTTATTATTGTTACATGAGACATGAGATCATAAAAAGTGACACCATAAGCCACCATTCTGGTCATTTAACGAACAATTATTAGCTATTCAAAATCATCATCATCAACAGAAGATAAAAGCATGTCAGACTTGAAGTCTTGATTCAAAGATATGTGATTGGGTACCTTTGTCACCAGACAGGGTTACACCAAAAGAAAACCCAAACGCCCATGAAAGATATATTCATATATTGAAGATGGCAAAACAAAAAGTAGCTTACTATCATATCATACCTCTCAATTTTCTCCTCTTTGATTTCCTCTACGATGACATTCTGCAGAGAGCTGATGAGTTTTGGGCCAAAACGCCGATTGCTTTGGACACAGGCTTGCAACTCTTGAGCTAGAAAAAAAGAGTCTTGCTATGTCTACTGTGACCAAAAAGCTTATGATGTACGGCTTGTTTAGCTTTCCCCCCTTAAATTACAAGTGTTGCACCATATCCATTTTTCCCATTTACTGAAAGAACAGTCTCTAAAAGCTAATAGTATAATGAGGTTAAATCTAAATTTATAAAAATTATCTTTTTTACATTCGAATCTTTGTTTTCAACAAATGATTGATAGAAAATCAAGGAATATGATTTTTTTTGTTTTTGGAAGCTATCTTTTAAAGAACTTAATACATTTTTAAAGAAATGAAAATGACAATGCATAAGAAAACCTTAACTATCTGCTGAAAAAATATACAACTGCATTGTCTAAGAATACAAATCATTACAATGCTATAAAAATAAAATCTCACCTATCTGGTGAATAAAGTTTTTGTTTTTCTCATCTTTTGCCTTCTCATCATCATTTGGATTCAAATGTTTCCTCTTGCTAGAGAGCAGCATTCTACCAGCATGTACCATTGTGCGCACCAAGCCACTGTCTCTTCCGAGCATCTCAACAAACACAACGCATGCACTTGTGATTCGTGGCTGGACGAAATTCTGGACTGCAACCCACAAGGCGGCGCCACAAGCTGGTTGGATTCTGAGACATGTATCAAATATAAAGATACAAGACAGCTGCTAGTAAAGAGACATGAATCACCTATGAAAGGAAATCCTCACAACAAAATTTGTTTAATATGTTATATGTAATGTTAGAAATTTTCAAATTTGAATTTAAAAATAGTATTCCAAATAGATAGAGTAATTTTTCAGAAAGAAAATGAAAATGTTCCCCAATTTCATTTCTAAATCCCTCCTTCCATTGACATGGAGTAAAAGCAACTAAATGAAATTTACCCTCAAAGTTGCATTTTCGATTCTTTCAATTATTCTCCTGCTCTTTTTTAATTACAAAAATGTTGTTTTGTTTGGTTGGTCATACTTATCTATACACAATTTTAAAAAACATTTAGGGCATAAGTACCAAAGGAGTTTGCTAGACAAGTTAATGTGCTGTTACACAGAAATAAACAGGGGGGCTGACTCTAATATCTAACCCAGTCACACTATATTGACCCTGGCCAATCAGTCTTAATAAAAATGTTAAATGACAAACTCCACACTTTGCATTTTCTCACAATGGGATTCCCATTATTAAATTCTTTATTTGATAGACTAAAAATTCTTTACCTTTTCTCAGATATGGACTCTTCTCCTTTGTCCAATTCATCAACAAGAAATGCCAGGAAAGCATAAATTGGTCTGCCGTGTTTCAAGTAGTAAGTGAACGCAAGCTTCTGCTGGGTGGGTTTTATTCCCATGAAACTGGCATCGGAGAAGTTTGGCATCACCCTTGGGCTATCTGAGATGTTAAGTAAGAAAAGTAGTCCTTTTTTATGACAACTAATACATAATATGGGAAGTCTAATGTAAATCATGATACAAATGATGATTTTTTTAATCTGTCGACAGAAATACTTTAACAGACACCTAAATCCTTTAGAACCTACAGGCCCATAGACCTGCAGCTTATCCTGGTTTCTGTAGCATGTAGCAGACAAGTGACAACAATCACTACTTGTGGACGGGACCCTCATCTATTTCAAATTATTTTCCCAACCGAGCAGTTGAGTCCGTACATTTTTTACAGCTAAGTAAGACCATTGGAGCAAATTTCCTTGCCCAAGAAAAAACGAGTAGGAACCAAACATGATCCCCTGGACTCTGTGCTGCATCCCTAACATTTCACCCACCATGCTTCTTTTTACAGAAATGGGTGGGATGATTTTTAAGTCAAATTTTAATTAAATTTTACAGAATCTAAAAAAAATATGAATAATCCTTTTGTAAAAGAACAACTTTTCAATTACTATTTTCCCTTTAAATAAATACCTTCGCCTGCAAAAGTATTGTTTGCATGCCAGCCAAACAGTCTTCTCACATTGAATGGCACATTACCCTGCAAAAATCCAAAAACAGAAACAGCATTGACAATCAAAGAAACAGCTCTCTTGCTATCCTCATGAAAAGCAGTTTTTAAGTTACAATTGATACAAAAATTGGCATCAACAATGTTCTAAATAATGAAAAATAGCGTAAATTATGAAGATTCTCAAACATACAAATATGATATCAAAGATTTTACATTTACACATCATCCATACATATGTTGATAACAGGAATACAAGTGTCACAAAACACATCTATTGCACAAAAATTTGGTAAATATGATATTATGCATCATTGCACCTGATATTAGTGGTTATAAGGGCAAATTAGAAAAGAAGAAACAGTGCTAAATTTCCTGTCTCTCAAGACAACACATTAATACTTTTGAAAGTCTAAACATTGTCTGATGCTCCCATTGGAAAATAAATATCTCAAAAACTGCTTCACTAATCACCATGAAACTTGTGGAGAGAATCCATAAATCAGACCTCTACTCTAAGAGTGAGAAATCTGGCAAGCCTGGAATGTTTAGTATGATTATTTTCTTTGTAGAATGAAGATTTAGTTTAAAAAGTCAGTTGTCAGTGAAAAAATCAGTTCAACAATCACTTTATTTGAAAAATCCCTTATCAAAACCATTTAAATCCATATATCTACATTTGTCAAAGCAAGCAAAATAACTCACAATATTCAGCAACTTTGCTAAAATCTTATTTTGGTGAATTCCTACAGCAAATCAAGAAAAGCTTCAATATGTATCCCACAACTTGGTATTGTAAAATTAAATAAGCAAAAATATAATAGTCAACATCTTTTCCCTCGCATGTGCCTTAAAACTTACCATCAACAACTGGTAAACAGTCATTTTTAATTTGGGGGTAGAGCTAAGATTTTCCGGAAGTAAAATGGATCTTAATTTTGGAAATTGTTGTAGATGTTTCTCCACAGAGTCTGAATCGAGATGGACATCATCCTGAAAAGTTGTGAATCAGCTATATGTACATATATTTTCAAAAGTCATCCTTTTTATAGAAAATTAAGTGATTGGCTACTATTGTTTAAAAGTAAACTTTCATATAAACTTGTATAACATACAAAGAAAACTTTCGCTTTTGAGTCTTTTAGTTTTTCAAAAGGCATGTTGAAGTAAAACTAATTTCTTCCATTTCACCATCTCCAAGCTAAGAACCGGAAATTCAGTAGTTCAAACTCGGACTGTATCATACTTAGACATTAAAATCTGTGAATTATTCGAGTGAGCCCTCATTTTATCTCTGTAAAACAGCACATTAAATTCTCTACAGCGCTGCACCTTTCATATGATCTAAAATATGTTGAAAAGGGTATTAAACAGGCAACAGCCAACCAACCAAATACCTGTCCCATGTAGCTGAGGGTGGCCAGAGCAGCCATGACATGCCCATTGTCCAACATGTCCTGCAGACTCATGATGTGACTAGGCGAGGGGGATGACCATATATCTGATGCACTCATACGACTGGCTTGTAACACAGCGTCTGTGTCTACATGATTAAGAGGAAACAGTAGATTTAAAACAGTCAAATCATTCAGGATTTTAAGAGGAAAATTATACATAACTATATACAATATAACGAGTTTTTATTAAAAATAATCTTGTAGATTTTTTAAAACTCTCACCATTTGGATTATTTGCGACGGAATAGAATAACTGGAACAGAGGTAGCCAGGTTGGCTCTTCATCAGTCTTGATCTTTTGAACATCAATCCTAAATTAAGGTTTGAATAAAACGATAATTAATATCATGAATCATGAGAAATTGAAAAAGAGTATAAAAATTAATTTTAAAGTTTGAATATTAAAAGCTTCCATTTTTAAACATTGTCAAACATTGTTAAATAGTCCGTACATATTTTTGAAAAAAGGAAGATTCTAATGCTGCTTATTTCGGGCGCTTATATGACCATAGCAGTTGCAAGTGCCCTAAAACTCTCAATAAATAAAAACAACAAACAAGCTGCTTATTTCTCCTGAATTTTTATAAATGAATCATAACACAATCATCTGAAGCGCTAGACTCTTACATCAGCTAATGCATGGATGCCGCTAAAAAAATCCCCTATCCCTGAAATTGAAAAATCCTTCTACCCCACCCATGAATTTTTCATGCCCCATGGGAAAAAAAGGTGATTGCTATTTGACTTAGGTCAAGACACAGCCCAGAAAGTCTTGCACAGAAACATCAGCTGTACCCCAGAATTCCGGGATATCACTGAAAAGTGGCACCCATATGCTAATGATCAATATTTTTCTAACATTTTTACAAACACAATAAAACATGGGCATCAGAGGTCATACAGCTATCACAACTCAGAAAAAAAAGTGATGTAATTTATGTTAATTATTGTAAACACAAAGTCAGTGGGTGACAGAGTGAAAAAGCCTACGTCAGTTGACTGAAATCTGGTACAAGAACAGGCAAATCTTTAAGATTTTAACCCTTTCATAGGGAGTTCTGATTCTAACCCAACTGAAATATGCAAAGTCTTGAAAATGCATGTGTTCTTATACCAGATAAATCAGATTTCAGTAACTGACATATGCTAAATGCCTGAAATTCAGGCTTTTGGCATATGTCAGTTCACTGAAATCTGATTTATCTGGTATAAGAACAGACAAATCTTGAAGATTTTTGTGTCTTTAGCATTGATAGGTTTAAAGTCAAGTTGTTAGAAAAATAACCGTAGCATTGAAACAAAGGGTTAACTTTTTAGAAAAACTCACCCATGGATACTGCAGTACATCCACAGTGGCAATTGTAGGTCACTCTTCACGCAGTAGTTGATGAACAGTTCATGAAACTTATTCAATTTTACACTTCCTGTGTATGCTAAAGGGTGTGGTCGCTGTAGAGGACCCCCAATCATACGCAGCAACAGATGCATGTCAATGTCATGAGATCTGCATGAGCTTAAGTTAAGTTTCTTCACTCTATTTTCAATAAGATAAAGAAAAGAAAACTTATTAAAATAGTTAAGAAAAAAAAAAATGAAAATGAAAAAAATGCAGCATTGAGCATAAAATCAAGTTCAATAATTTTCTTCACTCAGAAATTTTTACACTTGCATGTTTTCAGTCAGTTATCAAATTCTGACGTAGAGTATTAAAATCATCATATAAAATCTCAATAAAAGAAAAGATGATACCAACTTTTAATCAATAGAATAATAATTCTTATCAAACACCATTATTGTCTTTCTGCAATGAGGAGAGGAAGCTGTCTTTGAAAATGAAAGAAGACATTTAAAAAAATGGTTTTTAGTTTAAGGCATTAATATGTTTGAACCTGAGAAGGGAGCTTAAGATCTCTTTCTGTAAGTGAGACCATCCCTCCTGAATAATGAGCACAGGATCTACAGGCCAATGATATGATGCATCGCTTGCGGCCTTGGTGACGAGTGTTTGAAGAGTTTCCAACATGTTGTGGGATGCAAGAAATCTCCAAACAGTTTCAGCATCAAATTTCAGTATTCTCTTTTCATCATCTATGAATTGAAGATTTAAAAAAGCACTATTTCTTTCGTAATTGTAAGAAAAACTTTAGATAGTAAAAAACAAATGAGCGGATGCCTTATTGATCATAAACAACAAATAGGAGATATTGATTATCAGAGCATCATTGAGGACTGCATTGGAAATAATAGGAATAATTATGTAAGCAAATAAATATCTAAGAATCAGAACATAAATCGAAGCATATATTCCAATTCCACATATTCCTTTTGCAATGTCACAAATCAAATTCAATTTTGTTTACAGTAAAACTAATAAATGAGATCCAAAACCTGTTGTAAGGAATTCAGCATCAAGAAGGACAGATCTTTTCACATCCTCTGGCCATTGACTCAGCCATGCCAAAAGCACAGACACATAGAGCTCTGACTTGCTGACAGAATCATTCACAGACTTTTGAGAGATTTCTTCACAATAGGAAGGTAGAAAGATGTTGCTGGCATTTATAATGTCCTTGAGACGTTCAACCCTGTTTGTCCATAACCTGAAAAAAGACAATTTGTTGTTAATAATTTTTTGTTTCAATTATAATATTCAGACGCTTAAAACTTTTCCAAAGAATAATGACATTAAAATACAATTACTTAATGTTCATTTTAACGCAATTTGACTAAAAAAAAAAAAAAAGATTTGCATCACAGAAAAACAGTCTGGCCAAATTAAAGACAATCAACATGAAATGTGATCATGAAAACATCAAGGAGCATAATTTTTAACAGTAAGAATGACAATGCCCATGATGGCCATAATAAACATTGAAATCATCACTACAGGCCAGCAGTCTTTTTCCTATTCATAGATAGACATCAAAGCCAAGCTATAACTTATATATATGTATATACCAAGGAGATACACTATGTTTACTTATATACACCATACACACTATGTTTACCTATCAATATATAATATGTATATAGACTACTAACCAGCATGAAGCCTTACCAAAAGCCTTTTTCATTTTTTAGCTGCAAGGCTTTACTGAAAGACTGATTGGGATAAGCAGAATACAACTCCTGCATGAATTCCACCACTCTTATTTGATCTGATGTCAAAGACGCAGCCGATGTCAACTGGCCAGCAACAAAACTTTGAAGTTCTCTGTTAGCATAGAACTGACTTAAACTCCACAAGGTTTCACTGACTTCACAGCCCTAGTGGTAATGGAAAAATTAGTTTGCATTGAAGTGTGGTGTCTAAGTATGCAAGAACTATTTTAAGAGCTTCCAAATGTTTCTCCTTCTTCAATGGCATTTATTAATGAATTGAAATTCTCTCAAATATCTGATAAAATTAAAAAAAATAAAGAAATGCAGTTTCTTAAAGTAAATAATTTTATAAAAATGGCCTATGGATAACATTTCTAATAACATCAAAAGTTGAGTAATATCCCAAATCATCACATGCAATGGAATTAACAAATAGTATAACCCTTTTATAATGCCTCAATAAACAGAATATCCAAACACTGCATTAAAAAATTGCACAAATAATATTTCATTTCCCACACGTTATGCCTCTTGAAATGCTCCTTTCTGTATAGCAACACGCAATTTCATTTTGTCCCACCACTTGGTGCTGAATAGAGGCAGAGGGCCACCACCAAAATGACAAATAATGAATTTTTATAACTTTAATAATAGTCCAACGACATTTTCTGCAAGACAGCGCATGTACAGTCACAGGCTGAATGAGGAAATATAGATAAAGACAGTTGTCATGGAAAAATCCTAAAATGTATGGATATTCCCATTAGTTGCTTTGGTCTTGCATTGTTTTTATTTTTTTGCCAGATGATGCAATAATAAAAAGATAAAATCAACAAGGACCAACCTGCGTTAAGATTGTGTGAATTATTTTTTTTAACAGTAGCATATAAATACAAAATATATAGAGAGACAAGCACTAAATTGGTAATGACTAGACTAAGAATGTCACAAAGGAGAGATGTTATGGCAGATGTCAAGAGATTGAAGAAGACGTGAAATAAAACAAAGACGCTAAAAAAAAAGGAATCATTAGAGGATAACCTTGAGTATGTCCTATGCTCCTTAGGTAGTGACAAAGGGCTTGAGAGAAAAAGAGAGAGAGCATGATGGCCAAACTGTTAGTGACATAGAACAGAACCCAGGGGTATGGGATTTGATTCCTACCAGTGGCACTTATGTTTTTCCTTGGGCAAGGAAATTTACTCCAATTGCCTCACCCTACCCAGGTGCAAGATGGGTACCAATCCACAATTTGGATTGGTGAAGTAACCTGCAATAGACCAGTGCCCTATCCAGAGAGGGTGGCAACCAATGTCATTTGTCCTCTTCACACTACAGAAACCAGGATAAGCTCCGGCTCTTTGGGTCAATTGCCTCTAAATGACTTTTTTATGCTCTACAGGTAGTGACAAAGTCTTGAGTGAGAGAGAGAGAGAGAGGGAGAGAGACAGAGAGAGAGAGAGAGACAGAGAGAGAGAGAGAGAGAGTAAAAAATCAGTATTAAAAAGGAGACTGACACAAAACATACCAAATTATTGAGGATTTGTTGACAGGAAGGAATGTCTTTGTCTTCCAAACTCTGTTTCACAAGTTTGAGTAGTTGTGTAATAATCTGCCTGTATGTTTTTATTTTTGCATCGCCTTTCAGCAAAACAGCTTGTAGCTTAGACAGCCTATTCTCTTTGGCATATTGTGACAGAGTAGTCTGAAATGGAATTTAATTCATTTGACATAAAGCAGAATAGTATGACTGACATTTTTTTCTTTCAGTTTCCTAAAAATTTTAATTTATTGTCGCAGCCCTCTCATTAGTAAGAAGACTTGCAACCTCAATACAGCTTGGCTGAAAATGTAGAGATATTAGACTGGAATAACAGATATCTACTATTGGTTGTGCCCGGTGCTTCCTTGGTTGTAGATTAAAATATAGAATATAGATAATCTAAAGATGACTGGAGGTGTTCAATAATTTTCAGTCTGCAATTTTTTTACTCAGCAGTTCTTCATCCCGTCACAAAACAAACAAAAAAATAGAATGGTGGCAAAAATCTAATGGTGTTTGGAGTTAAAATATATTTGTTTTCATTAACAACAACTCTCAAAGATGGATTATTTCAATATTTCTCATTCTTGCACTGGGGCCATTTGTAAGGATTTTTTACAAACTAGTATCAGTTTCTAAATCAATCTGTAGCGACCAGGAGGTGACACCACTACACACACTCGCATATCTTTTGTAGATATAGATTACCATATACAATAACTCTCAATGCCATACAATCAAATTTGATACTCATGACAATATTTGTCTGTTTGATATAGCATTGGAAAAAGTCAATTGACTTAAAAACTTAAAAACCCGGGCGTATTCAACTTAAAAAAACAACAAACTTTGCTGTATTTTTATTTGATCAAAGTTTGGTTTATGCTGTATGACCTCTTCTTTGGTTTTCCATCAAAAAACCTTTTGCCACTCCTTTGAATTATCAATTTATAAAAGACATAGGCAACATCATTTTAACCTGATGATACCTTCAATACAAATAAATTTATAAATCTCTTTAGCATCCAGAGCTTGTAACTCATAATTATCATTATTGGTAATATTCATCATCGGTATCATCTCATTGCTTATTAATACTGTGGATGTTGCAATGAATATCATATTCATTCTTGATTTTATTCACAGTTTAGAGGAAATCTAGTGTAGTCTGTGGAATTTTTTTATTTTTCTTTAAATTCTTATTATTTTGTATGTATAATCTGTATAAAGTGATGTATTTGCGCCTGAGACCTGATGACCCAAATAATAAAATTCATTTGATAACAGGCCCATTATTATTTTTTTCAGCTATAAGCTATGATATTTTCTTGTTAAAAATGGATATGTGAGAATTAAATGTAACATGTAAATACAGTAATACGAGTATTGAGGTTCAAAGGGTTCATAATACTTAAAAAACTAGGGCCAAAAAAGTATTACAGTAGACAGACACAATGAATGCGAATTATGCTTACATCATTTAGTTCAACATTAAGTTCCTCAAGACTGATGGCATCAGATGAGATTGACTTAGTCTGTGATGATCTGTTCTCTAGCAGGTGCATGCATTTTCGAAGTGATGATATATGACGCAACAACATGTTACAGCTGACTTGAATTTCCTTCCTCATAGCCTCTATTAAATCAGGATCCTTCAGGGAAGAAATACACAGGCAATATTTCTATCATAATAATCTAAAAAAGAAAAAAAATTAGTATCACCCTCCCATCAGCCTTTAAAGCAAAACACACACACACACACACAAAATACAAAAGTCTTTCTTCAATGTCTTTTGCTAATAATGTCATGTTTAAAAAGAATCCTCGAAAAAAATGTTTTTCCTTTTTTTGTTTCCAAGAAGGAGTCAATATGAGAGATGATGCATTCTTTTGATATATGTACCACCTCTATAAAATAAATGTTATAATCATAACAAAATTTGTCTAATGAAACTGTGAATGAAAATAATGTTTAGGTAGTTTTTTTAAGAGAAAAATATAAAATTTGATGCAATCTTTTAAAAACATTCCAGCTGTTATGAATTAATTATGAAGATAGATATCATAATCCCTTACACAGGTCAAAGATTGCAAACAATCTTTAGCATCTTCCAACAGCGAATACAAGAAATCAAGGGTGAGAGACAAAAGTCTTCTGGCAAAGATACGAGACTGAGGATCAACCATTCCACTTGACACTACATTCTGCAACAGTTGCAGAACACTCTCTATCTCCTGTGTCTCACTTCTCAACAATGAAGACTGTTGTGTTTGCTTCCACACTGAAAAAACTGCAATATTTTCAAAATATGGAATGCTTTATTTCAAAAAAAAAATAACCTAAAAAAAACCAAACCAAACAAATTTTCCATTTTCTATCTTTTGAAAAACCATCTGCGTTTACAAAATTGCACATTTTATGAAGACAATAAAAATGTGAATATCCTATCAGAAGGCTTTCATAATATGATGCATCAACAATAATGATAAAAATGATAACAACAGTAATAATGATAACAATATGAATGATACTGATTTTGATAATAATAATGATAATAATTATAATGATGATGATGATAACAATAATGATAATAATCCTAGAGCACATACTTAATTATAACTCTCAAGAAAAAATCAAGACCATTTATCATATTCTACTAACCCTTTTCCTTGGATTTGAAATAGAAAACCAGTGTTTCCAGCTGCCTCTGCTGTAGGCTTGACTCCAGAGCTGGCAATGGAATGGTGGTGCGGCTCCACTGATTGGCTTGGCAGAGAGCATCTGCAGCTCCAGGGCCACTGTAAGCCATCATCTGGTCGAAGAATAATCACAATGTACAACATAAAATACAAACTTAATTTTTCTGTGAACAGGTAGTAAAGCAACGCAGACGACAGGGGGTGGGGTCATCAGTTTTGATGTTTCCTTGGGCAAGAAGGCAATAAATTTTATTCAAATTATTTCACTTTACTTAGGTGTGTAAAATCAGTACTGGCCCTTGAATCTTACTACCAAAGCAGGAAAGTAATCTGTGTCACACTAGTGTCCTATCCAGAAGTTGGCATTCACTGCCACTTGTCCACTTCACACTGTTACAGGATTTGAGATAAGTACGATGGGCAATAAGGTTTTATTTGAGGCTTTTTACTTTATCACTACAAGCTTCTCTTTAGTGATTAAAACATCTTATTGATTCAGACAGATACAACAGAAAATCTCATAAGGTCAGGGGTAGATAAGAAAATTAAGCTGTAAAGAATTTGAAAGAAGATATATACAGCGTGGCGGAAGATATAGCATGCCAAAGGTCAGGACTAATCGATATGGCCATTCCTTCTTGCCTAGGTCCATTTCGATCTTGAACACTTTACACCCAAGGCCTTAATGAAATTCATTGTTTGATCTGTTATTCATTAAATTATATATTTGTTTTTATTTTGTTTATCTGATCATTTATGTATTTGATTTATTTTTGCCTATTTATTTTATTGTTTCCTGTCTGATGGCACATCCCTATGTCTGTATGTAACATTGTAAAATAATTTCCCCGTTGAGGGATCAATAAAGTTAACTTATCTTATCGTAGAGGCAACCCGTACTAGACAATTACAACCATTTGACAGAAAGACTGAGAGGATAGCAGAAGAAGCTTCTCTTGTTGAAATTTCACAAAAATGCATTTATAAAAAAAAGGAAAACAATTTTATCGATAATTTTTTATAAACAGAATAATGAAACCATACCCTGAACAGGACTTACCCAAGAAATAAGGTCATCTTTTACCACACTTGTATCATGGGGTATGTACATAAGGTAGCGGTCAGTCCAAACCAAATGCATGCATGAGGGGAAGTTGGAAAGGGCAACACAGGAATTTTTAGGCAACCTTGAGAAGACAAAAAAAAAATATATGTAAAAATCAAATTTTTTGTGCTGTTTTTATTCAGATTGATTGCGGACAAAAACCACTTGATTCTGGTGTAGTAAAATTAAAAACAAAATTGATCTACAAACTGAAAATTATTTTCCATCTAGCAATATGATAAATGTGATCCCCTCTCTTTTAACACAAAACTATATCATAAATAAAAAATTGTAGGAAGTAAATACCAACTATAGTGAGAAAAAAAAAAGATAATGATTACCACAATACAAATTAAAAAATACAAACCTATGGAGAGTGATGGTATTATTGGAAAAATTTGCAAAGCAGATAGCTCTCTCATCAAAAGATGCCTCTTTGGTAAAAAAAATTGAGGCCACTGATGAAGTAGTTTCCATAGCTCTCATGGTCCATCCCTCATCTTTGAGTTTGCTAAATTCTAAATTTTTTATCACAGATTGATCACATTTTAATCTATCTTTCACTGGAGAATGTTTTGATTTAGAAGACGCTTTGAAACCAATCAATTTTTTAATGCCTTTGTCTTTTCTGATTCTTGATTGAGACATTTTCACATGGAAATTCACAGCTTCCTTTCTCCATTGGAAATCTCCAAAATGGCACATTTGATGTTTGAGATTTTCATGCCTGTATAGTTTTTCTTTCTCTTCAGAGCTCATCAATCTTACAATACCCTGTCCCTCAATTTGGTCATGATGCAAACTTATTTTTGAAATACTAAAATGATTGTCAAGAAAGATGATAGCAGAGTGGTCGAATGAGAGTTTCCAATCAAAACATCCATTTTCAAAAGAAAGTGACTGCACATCGACCTGGGCAAAGCAGTTTCCATTCTGAACGACATGAAGAACTGAAATTCCTTATTAAGAAAAATGCATTATAAATTGGCACCAAAAAGCATCGCCTTTTGTAAAAGCTTCTCAACAAATTTTAATGAGCACCTTACAGAGAGGCAAAAGAAAATGTGTGGTAGTCAGACCAAAAATGTGTAATTCGTAAGTGACGTCTTAGCCCAGTGCGCTGACTACATGCTTGCTTTTATCTAGATAAAAATGCCATTAGTTATGCTTGGCTGTGGGGACATATAAAAAACCCTATCTATCCATTTATAACCAAAGATAAAGTACAGAGCTGGGACTTGATACAGCATTATGCAGTATCAAAAGGTGGAAAACGAAACAAACAGAAAAAAAAAATAAAAAAAAATGCATTTTATATAAGCCCCTAAGAAAATAAAAAAATTATTCTATTTTTATACATCTTTACTTTAAAATCTTATCCAGTAAAATTTAAAGACCTCTGAAATTAATATTTCAATAAACTTCTAGTTTTCTGAACAAACTACTGCAATCATACTTTTTGATCCAAGAAAAAAAATTGCAATATCATTTTTATGCGGTGCTATTTTTGCATACTCATGAAATTCCACTTAGACAACTCCTTTCATAAAGGTAACATAAAAGGCTGCCAAGAGATGGTTGAGAATGTTTTAAAGATGGCACTTGAAGGGATTTGATATGATTTTAAAAAGTGCACACCCATGCACACTCACACGCTCTCTCAATTTAATTATGTATTCTTATGAATCTAAACTGATTTCAATCAGAGAGCAATAATGAGTTCTCAGAAATTGTTAATTTAATCACAATTTTAAATTCTCAAAGGATACATATCATTTTTGCATTTGGATCCAGAATACCGAGTACTCCATTTACAACACAGCAGCAGAGTAACGCTGAATTGTTTGTAAAAACAGCTCTTGATTGGTCATCCTTATGGGGTAATGGCAGACAGCATTTCATTTGCAATGCTCCAGTCGAACCAACATGTATACAGGCTACATATTGAGAACTGATATTCAAAACAATCAGACCTTGGTCACAACCAGTAAGAATCAGTGGAATGTCTCTAGTCAAGCCTGATAATACAAAGAGTAGAGCAATGGAAATAATGCACAGTTTAAAAACCTAAAAACATAAATAGTACTGACAAAACCACCTAATTATAAAGTCTTAGTAAAAAAAACCAAAACAACAGCTTAGTTTCATTCATGGAAGCACAGAGTTAAAAATGCATGCACACACACATACACACATAAACAAACAGACATACATACACAAAAACAAATGTGAAGATAATGTTAGTCTACCACGGATCATGTCCCCATCACAATTATGAATGACTGGGTCAGTATCAATTTATACACCTGGGTGAATTAGCAGCAGCAGCTTTGTTTGGGTCTATGCCTCCCCAGGATGAATTAGGGCACTGGAAGTCGATTCCTTCCCATGGAAGAGCCAAAGTGCAGCTGGTAGGAATCAAATCCAGGTCACCCCACTTTCTGGGCTCAATGATATGTCACTAAAAACTCGCCACAGTTTATTCTTTGACACATATTTGTTTATGCACTCAAAGAAATAAAATCCTTTCATCATACCTTAAAATAATAAAGAGAAAATTAATTATCATCATCATAGCCTTCCACCCCAGGTAGGGTATAGGCCACAGACAAGCTCCTTCTAGTTAACTCTATCCTTGGCCATCATCCTAACTCTTTCCAGTTGAGTTTCATCCCTTTCCACACACCTCCGCCATGTCTCCTGTGGTCTACCCTTGCCTCACGCTCCCTGTGGGCTCCAACTCAACGACTGCCTTGTGATATTACCAGTGGCCTTTGTTAGAGTTAGAGTGTGCCCTATCCATTACCATCCTCTGAGTCTTATTTCCATCTCTATGTTTTCTCGACCAGCCCTTGCTCACAACACCTCATTACTTTACTTATCCTGTCCTGCCAATTTATTTTCAGAATTTTCCTCAAACAACAGTTAATGAAAGTTTGGACTTTATTTAGTACAGTTTTGGTTGTTTCGCATCCATAGAGAAGCACAGATTTGATATTCGAATTAAAAAGTTGAAACTTGGTGTGGTGTGAAATGTTACTTGCCCTCCAGACCTTTCATAATTGATTGAAAGCTGTCCTTGCCTTGGCAGTTCTTGCTTTCACGTCTGCCTCTGTTCCACCTTTAGTATCAATGACACTTCCGAGGTATGTGAAAGAATACACTTCTTCAAGAGGTGTGTCTTCTACTGTGACAGCAGTGTTTGAAACATTTCCTAGCTTTACTACTTTTGTCTTTCCGGAATGTATGCGAAGGCCAACACTCTTTGATAGGCTATAGAGTTCCTTTGTCTTTTCTTGCATCTGGGTATATGTGTGAGAGAGCAGATCAAGGTCATCGGCATAATCCAAATTGTCCAGTTGTTGCCAAAGGGTTCAGTGTATTCCATTGCATTTGCCTTGGTGGCTTCTTTCATGACCCAGTCAATTGCAAATATAAATAGAAAAGGTGAGAGCAAGCATCCTTGTCAAACCCCTGTCTGTACCTGAAATGGCTCTGAGAGTTGTCCTTCATGGAAGACTTGGCTGTTTGTTCCATTGTAGGTAGTCTTCACAAGCTTGACGATTTTGTCAGATATTCCATAATGCCGCATGAGTATCCACAGTGTTTCTCTGTTCATGCTGTCGAAAGCCTTTTCGTGGTCAATGAAATTTACCACAAGTGGTGAATTCCATTCAAGTGATTGCTCAACAATGATGCGTAGAGTGGCAATTTGGTCAACACAAGATCGGCTCTTGCGGAATCCAGCCTGGTTTCCTCTGAGCTTCTCATCGGTTGCCAACTTGATTCTCTCCAGTAGTATCCTGTTAAAGACTTTCCCAGGTATGGATAGGAGTGTTGTTATGCCTCTGTAGTTGTTAAAATTGCTGAGGTCTCCTTTCTTTGGTAGTTTGATTAAGTGGCCTTTCTTCCAGTCTGATGGTATTTCTTCCTCTTGCCAGACCTTTTCAAATAGAGCATATAGAATGTCCACTATCCCTTTCTATCTTAAGGCCTTCTGGTGGAATATGGTCAGGACCAGCTGCTTTGTGGGATTTTAGTGATGCTATAGCTTCAGCAATCTCCTCTTTCGAAGGTTGTTCCATAGCTATTGGGAGATCCTTTCTGGCTGGAAGAATTTCTGGTTGATTTTTTGGAGGTGGTCTGTTCAGTAATTTATCAAAGTGTTTTCTCCAGCGGTTAAGTTGTCCCTCTGGGCCAAAAATGGTCTTTCCCTCTTTGTCTTGCACTGGTAGAGTGGGCTTACTGAATTTTCCAGACAGAGTTCTTGTTTTTTGGTGAACGATCTGTAAGTGTCGATCTGCTGCTGCTTTCTCTGCCTTTTCAGCTAGGTCATTCAAGTATGTATTCTTGACTTTCTTGATGGAAATCTTTACCTCCCAGTTTGCTTCATTGTATTTTTGTTGAGCAGCGAGTTTCTCAGTCCGGGTACGACTGTTGTTGACTTTATCTTTAAATTCTAAAGAGTCCTGCAAAATCCATTCATTCCTGGTGTTAACTTTGGGTCCAATGGTGTTCTAGCAAGTTGCATTTACTGCCTCTTTTATCTTGTTCCACAGTGTTCGTTTACGTTACATTTGTTCAGATCTTGAAGGGCCTGAAATCTGTTTTTCAGTTCTACCTTGAATTCATTTTTCTTCACTGGGTCTTTCAGAAGGCTCACTTTGTACTTTTGACGACTTCCTGTTTGGACTTGAGCATACTTCCTCAGTTTCAATTTCATCTTTCCAAGGATCAAATGATGGTCTGAAGCAGCGTCTGCTCCATGTAAGACTCGGACGTCATCCAGGAAACGTCTAAATTTTCAAGAAATACAAAAATGGTCAATTTGTGGTTCCATCTGGAGAAACCCAGGTAGCTTTAAGGATCCTTTTTATGTGGGAAGATTGTTCCTCCAATGACCAAGTTGTTGAAAGCGCAAAAGTTCTGGAATCTTTCTCAATTGTCATTTGCCTCTCCTAATCCATGTGTGTCTTTGATTTCTTCACAGCGCCAATTGTCCAAACCTACTTTTGCATTTAGGTCTTCCATCACAATGTTGATGTCCTTGCTTGGAAGATTGTCAAACACACTCTGCAATTGGTTGTAAAAGTCATCTTTGTTCTCCTCTTCTGCCTCATTAGTTCGAGCGTACACTTGTATGATGTTCGTGTTTATGACCTTCTTACTCTCCCCTTCCTTGAGTTCTTTCTTTGTTCCAAAAGAGGCCATAATTATCCTTGAACTATGTGCCTCCCATCCTCTGAATGTCTTCTGAGCTGTCTTGGATATGATCATCCCTACCCCCTCTCTGTGTGGTCCATCACTGTTATTTCCTGAATATATGAAACTTTCCCCCTCTTTCATTCTTTTCTGTCCAGACTGGTTCAAGTGGGTCTGACTAATTCCAAATGTAGATGGTATCGCTGCATTTCTTGTAGAATCTGCAAAGTTTTCCCGCCCTCATATAGGGTTCTTACGGTCCACGATCCTAGCCGAAGAGAGTTTGGTTTGGATGATGGTGGACACTTCTGCGCAGCAAATTCCTTTTGGCTTTCATCGCCTCGCTTCATAGGATCTCCGTTTGGAGACGTTCCACGATCAGCCAAGTAGAGATACTTGTTTCTTCTTGTCTGTGTTTCTATAACATTTTTTTTTTTATGAGAGAGGTTATTAGCCTCGTGTCTCAACCCCCAACCTGGAGGATGGGTGGCTCTGTTTTAAGAGCCACTACCTAGCTATTTAGTCGTCTCGTACGACACGCTAGCCTTACGTTGGGTCTATTCTTGTTCCCTCTCAGTTCAGGGACCCCTGACACCACAAGGGGGGAAAATTAATTATAATAATAAAACTTTCAAATATTCCTGGCCAGCAGGTAACATGGAGTAAACGTGTTGACAGATGATGGCAAAATATACAAATCAGAATCTATTATTCTTACCCTACTTACCATAATGAGAATAATCTATCAGATTATCAAATGTGGATCGAAGTAGATGAAGTGTTTCAGTTACACCTCCTTCGTCCACAGTGTACATAATGATGTTTCCATTCTTATGCTGAGCAAAGAGATGCTGAGAATTCAGTCTTATTTCCTCATTATCCCAAAATGCTCTGGAAAAAAAAAATTAAAAGGGAATGAGTGGAGGCTGTAGTTTAGGAATGACAGTGACAGGAAAAGCTTCATAAATACTGGAGAAACAGTGCTCAGCAAATCCCCCCTCCCTTCCTGCAAGGACATCCCTTGAAAATCTCAGCAAGTGACATGGGGTGTTGCAACCTTACTAAACATAGCTCTTACCAGCATGCACTGATGCTCCCCAAAAGCACAGCAGGGTTAAGACACACTGTGATAATGTATTTTCATACACTGAAAGTTCAAAGCTAGCCCTTTCAATCACATCAAATGGTTTATAATTGCCATGATGTTGGTTGGTTAGTCTTCCTGTCAGTTGAGTAAGATTAAAATGAAGGAAGAAGGAAAAAAACCCTGTCGTACAGAGCGAATATCTAACAACAAAACAACCTAGGAGCTGTGTCATAGGACTATTCAGTTAATGAAACTCAGATGTCCCCCAATACAAGCTTAGATGTAAAGGTCATTAAAAGTGCTTGTAGCTTGTGGGTCAAGCAGCACTTGTGTTTGTAGCCACTTCGTTTGAATTAAGTTGTCTAAAGAGATCAAGCACTTATATTGAGCTATTTAATAAATTGTAAATGAATTATAATTACAGTCATATCATTGTTTTTGGTGGGTTTTTTTGTTTTTTTTTAGCTTTTTACAAAAATGATTAGATAGACTAGGTCTAGGTACCTCTCTAGATTTGGATCCAAGACAAATTTGGAAACCAAGCCATTCTCTTTCACTTTGAAAACAGCAATCACACCATCCTTATTTGGACACACAAAAGAATCTGCTTGGCTGCTGGCTTTTAACAATAGGAATTCATTTGATCCTTGACCACTGAAACTTGTAGAGCTGATATTACATTTTAAAGTCTCAGACCATTCCTGGTCAACTAATTTTACCTCTGGACAAAACATTGTCAATTTTCGAGATTGATATCTAGAGTCTAGTCTAGTCTAAAAATATGTTCATTCTCCCGCAAAAGAATTCTCATAATATCATTAATTTGGTATATTCCTGCACTAAAGATAAGAAAAAAGAAGAGAGGAACAGTATAACTTATTCATGGGATCATGGATACTTTCATTGTTTCGCTTTCACCCAACGGCCATATTATTAATCATGTGGATAAGTGTGTCACGTGATTCAAGAAATCCACACAAACGGGAGTGTTTAGGTAGATTTTAAGAGGGTGGTAAAAGTGGTTGAACTTTCCCGGTTTACTCGCTCCACTGTTTCAGTTCAGTCTTCAGTCTAGGCTATCTATAGATAGAGCTCTAGAGGTCTAGAAATGGATAGCTATAGAGAGGTCTAGAGTCTAGTTGTCCCGAGCCGCGTGTAAACACAAGAAATGAAAGTATATGCCGATACTTAATATCATATATTGAATAATGATGATGATAATAGACTCTAACAATAATAATTTTAACAATAATAAATCTTTATTGTCCTCAAATTTTTTGTGGGTGGCATATCTATGTTAATCAAAATATTCACACACAGTCTATACTAGCTAGCTAGATATGTCTAGTCTAGCTAGACTTCTAAGTAGAGATTATAGATTTGATTGCTGAAGGTACAAAAGTATCGTCTCCCTGATGGCAGCAGTTTGAACAATTAACTTTTTTCAGAACATTATTATGTTTTTTCTTGTTAATGATTAAAATGATTTTTATAAGTAGCTTTTGATGGAGATCATTATACTGTCTGAGGGCTATTTATTATTTTGCTAGATTACTTGGTGGGCTTGGTCATCTTTGCTTTTTCTTTTACACCGCATCCACCATGCCACTCTGTAATGCCGAAAGTAATAACACTTTTGATGAGCGAGTTGCAGATTTGCAGCATGGTGATGTCAAAGGATCTAAGTTTTCTAAGGATGTACATTCTTTTGAATATCTTTTTTTACAAATATTGTCAGTGTGTTGCCAAAAGTTCATCTTGATACTACCAAAGTCGTTTTAAGCCTTTGATACTACTAAGAGTAACGCTAAGATATTTCAAATAATGTACAACTTCAACATGTTCATTTCTGATTTTTCATTTAAAATGGAAAAGAATTAATTATACCAGGGGAACAGTCTTCCTCGTAGTAATTATTAACCCTTCCACAGCGAGGTCTGATTCTAACCCAATTGAAGTTATACAGTCTTGAAAATGTAGGCCCCTACACATCATTTACCAGGTAAATCAGGTTTCAATGATTTGAAATATTCCAGTTTAACTAGAATCTGATTGATCTGGTATAAGAACAGGCAAATCTTGAAGATTTTGTGTCCTTAGCATTAAAAGGGTTAACATTTATAGCAGGAGATGTGGCCACACAGCCCACCTTCATCGAAATAACGGCTATGGCGTATAGACTACACACCGTTATCTTTAAAGTTTTTGAGTTCCTCTTCAGAAACGATTTACGACAAAAGGGATAAAATGGAAAAAAAAACCGGTCTTTCTAAAACCAACCTTAATTTTTGAGATATCGTCATGACCCTAGTTCACTTGAAACAGCACCGGCCCTCTGGTCGCGTTTTGATATCAATTGGATCGTTCAAAAACGTTTGGAGGTATCTTTCACAAGCCTGAACGACGAAAGGGCTGCAGAGGTAAAAAGACAACTTGATCGCTGGTAAAACCCAGAGTTTTTGAGGTATAAAGCTGAACTTGTAGGTGCGCTTAGTTTTAGTACACCCTTGCCCACACACCAAATTTCAGGGCTCTAGCCCAAAAAAATAATAATTTCGTAACTCGCTTTGCCAACCCAGGTGCTAATCCCGGATTCAGGCACCTTCGGACAAATTGAAAATGCGAGAAAAAATAATAATTCGGTATCTCATTTTGACGGGCCGGGCCGGTAAATGCGCATAGTCCTCGACCCCTCAGCCCACACACCAAATTTCAGTGCTAGACTAAAACAGTTTTTGAGCCCCGCTTAGCTGTACTCCCGATGCTCATGCTGGATTCGGGCACCCTCGACAAGTTAAAAACGCGGGGGAATTTTTTTGAAAAAAAATATAAGAATAATATAATTTAAAAAATTCGGACCCAGCTACCTCATTTTGACTGGCCGGTTTCTCCTCTTGATTTTCCTATGACCTTAGGGATCTAAATTTCTTCTTATGAATTTTAACAAAATCCAGTTACTCTATTATTAATAATTATGGCGAGGAAGCTTCGCGACCTTACATGAATATGGTGCAACCACAGCCGTTTCTTGTATTTACACTCGGGACTACTTCTCCCGAAGAGTGCCGATTTACAATTGGTAAATTAAAAAGAATTTGTAAAAGAGAGGGGATCGCTAGGCCAGTGGTTATCAAAGGTGAAACAAAGGGAGCGATTAATAGGCCAGTATATTATGACAAAGACAAAACAAGCGACGTTTCGACCAAAGGTCTTTGTCAAGACAAACGAGACTTAACAAAATAACAAAATAACAAAATAAACAAACAAACAAGTAAAAACTTAGCTGCGTATTGTGACACAAGGGTTCGTCTTTGGTTGATGAGGAGAAATGGAGGACGAAATGATAGTGAAAGGGAATTTCAATTACCACTTCACAGTGCTTATGATTCCTTCACTAATCCTATGTGATCCAGGTCACAAAGCCCCCAAAACATAGTGACCTTAGTGTTCTTATTTAAACAGATAATGACCCAAGACTGCCCAAATAACTGATTGCCATGGTGATCCGTGACTCTGCCCCACTAAGTTGATTGCAGTTCGAGCACAGACCTAAGTGATCTGGACTTAGGCATAGACCTTAGACTAGAATCTCTCTCGTCTATGGCGCAGACTAAAGGCTAAGTGCTCTTAGAACGATGGCTTAGTGTGTACACGTCGACTAAAGGCTTAGTGTTCTTATTCTGTGCACTTAGACTAAAGGCAAAGCGCACAGGCAGGAAGGTCACGTCGACTAAAGGTAATTTATGTTTAGTGTGTGCGATGTGTACTAATTAAAATTAATACTTAGTACCGACGTATACTAATACTTAGTACCTTATTGTACTGAATTATGATAATTCATAAGCCCCGGGAGTACAGCTAATTATGATAATTCAGTACACTAAGAGTGTGTGGTTTGAGTTAGGATTCGAAAAGAGTCGAAGACGAAAGTTTTCTAAGAATTTCGAGGCTTGTTCGTCGAACAATACGATTGTATCGGTCTAAAAAAGACTCTCACTCGATATCAAATATTATCATGAAAACATACAATGCTCAAGGTATACACGTGTACTACTTTTTTGAACAGTCAGTATCTAAAAAGTTTACCACATATATAAAGAATGTTCTAGGGTTGTATGATAAGTGATCAATTCGCTATCAGATTAAATGAAGACAAATAATTATTTTGCATATCACATTAGATACTTGATACTTGAACTTGCTTTACTGAATACTGTTAAAACTGTATAACTTCTCTTGGCTAAACTTCAATCGTTCGTAGGTTCGTTTTGAGTTTAGTTCTAGTAGTAAGTTAGTAAGACAGTGTTTATTATAGATTAGTTACACCGCCATGGCGGAACCCATCGTCTATAACGAACATGTATCTAGATATTGGTAGGTTTTCTAATTGCTTTTTTTTTCTTCTAAGTGTTGTGTAAATTCATGAACAGATTGGATAAATTCGAGCTAGACAGAAGTAAATAGTCTAGACGATATTGTAGACAGTCAGTCAGTCAGTGGAAAATTTGTTTGCTAGGTCAAATTTTAGCTGGCTACAAGCACTTACGTGCTTAGAGACTGTCAAGAAACACCTACAAATTTGGCTATTAACCAAAGGTCATATCCGGTATGGGGGAAGATGTTACATTCGAGTTTCATTCCCTCACGGAACAGATGTTGGCCTGTGTATAATCGTAACATTTGACAATCAGTTTTCAACATGGCTATTGTTATTCTCACCCAGGTGAGAATTGGGGGCGCAATAGTTCAGTTGGTAGGGCATCAGAAAGTTGTGCTGAAGGTCCTTGGTTCAATCCCCTAAAGAGGCGGAATTTTTTTCCAGCACCAGAAAACCCCACTGTCAACTCAGCAATAAAATGGGTACCTGGCCCTCCATACAGCAATGTCTTTGTCCAACAAACAAATTGTAACATGCCTAACAGACGCTTGTCTTGTCCTATGTGTTTCAATTTTCGCTGTTGAAAGTAAAAAGTGTGAAGCGCTATGAGCACAATTCGCTATACAAGCCTACAAGCCCCCACTTTAACTTCAACTTTAATATGAAAATTTGTCATTCTCACCCAAGTGCAAATAAGCAAACTTTTTATTCTCACCAACACTGTGAATAAGCCATAATTTGGGCGTAAATGTGTGCGTGCGGCTTTATTTAAGTGCATGCATGTTTCCAATTCATGGTCTCTTTCTTTTTCACTCTCTCTCTCTCTGAGTCTGTTCTTTTTTTTCTTCTCTCACCTTTTACTATGATGTGCGTCTGAGCATACATGTCTCTTATCTACTTCTCTCCCCCGGGATTCCGTGGAGGGAAGGTGAATGTTCTCGCTCGCCTCTCTCCATGGGGGCGAACGACCGCCTAACAAACAGCGGCCGTACTAGGTCTCCCACCCTGGTTTCCGAACCGCCTTCGTGGCGATCCCGGATTAAGCCAACCCATAAAAGCCCCGGAGATGCCGTGGTGACGAGCGGGCGTCTGCGCTCGCT
>JAUEKZ010199526.1:0-10000 GCA_031471865.1 Melibe leonina
TGTTTTATCTCTTATTCATTATGTTATATTTGTTTTTATTTTGTTTATCTAATCATTTATGTTTTTGATTTATTTTTTGCCTATTCATTTTATTGTTTCCTGTCTTATGGCGCATCCCTATGTCTGTATGTAACATTGAGGGATCAATAAAGTTATCTTATCTTATCCATTATCATTATTGTAGTGTATTAATTATTATTTAGTTAAGAGAATGGCCAGACTTTGACCCTGCCAGGATCAATTCACAGAGAAGATTAAGATTTACGACGAAAAAAAAAATACTGCATCATCTCTCAGAAAAGGTGACAACACAGGGAGACAAAAAAAAAATCACCTCTGGCAATCACAAAAAAAAAGGGACACAAACAGATGATGGCTACCAGACCATCATCCACATCATGCAGAGACGCCAAACCAAATTTGCCAAAGAGGAATTTCTGACACAAGTCAGGAATTTTCGAGCCCTGAGAGGAATGTTAGCGTACAAAACTAGATACATAGGACAAAACCAGCTAAGTTCTTGCTTGTTTTCATATTTATCTGTTTAGTTTATTTTGTCCTTTTGTCCCGTTTGTCTTGACAAAGACCTTTGGTCGAAACGTCGCTTGTCTTGTCTTTGTAACTATATATGGGCCTTTATTCACTCCTTTTGTTTCACCTTCTACAACCACTGGCCTAGCGATCCCCTCTCTTTTACACCTTGATAAGTCAAACAATGTCCAATTTTTCCCCGGTTCCAACTGCAAGATAGGATTGAATATGAATATATAAAGAGTCGTGGGAAGGGACAGGGCAAAAAAAAGAAAGAAAAGAAATATAAATAGGACTGAGAAAATGGCAATGAATAGGGCACACTGTTAGAAAGCCTAGCGAAAACATCACATGACAAGGCAATCAGTGAGATGGAATTCACATAGAGTAGAGTGTGGTGAGGCAGGAGTAGGCCACGGGAGACATCATGGCGGAGATAAGTGGAAAGGAACATGCAAGTGATGATGCTCAATTGGAATGAGCTAGGAAAGAAAAAGATAAACCAACCCTAGAATGGCAAGAATAATATGGGAGTGTTAACCCTTTCTTTCACAGCGAGGTCTGATTCTTACCCAACTGATATATGTAAAATATTGAAAATGTACGTGTTCTTATAAAAGATAAATCAGATTTCAGTGAACTGACATATTATGCCAAAAGCCTGAATTTTAAGGCAAATCTTGAAGATTTTAGTGTCCTTAGCATTGCAAGGGTTAAGTCCATTAATATACCTTATTACAATATTACTCTATGAAAAAAACAATTCCAGCAAGTAGGCTATACAATCCAATCTCCCCGTCCTCTCTCCATCCCCATGCCCTACTGCACAAAGCAACTGAAAAGTCTACTTGTAGCAAACATAAAACTGTGCATTGAACAATCATTATTTATAAAACTATTAAAACGATTACGTATTTCAAGTTTGACTCATTGCGATTTCCAGTGCTTGCTTCCAAACTTACTACATATCACTATTGCTTATTACAGAGAATGAAGGAACAAGTCAGCATTGTAAAGAATGAACGATTAATGTGATTAGCCGGACCACGGCTTTACCTTAAAAGTAAAGTAAATTAAGTACATTTCAACTATTAAAAATTTTAAAAACTAATATTATTAAAATTAACTCAAACTGAAAAGCTTGGCAATTTAAATAAACAGCAAACTAAAGAACAAACATAGACACCTCAACATATACACAGCGACTTCACATTACTGAAGGCTCCCTGATAGATCATAATTTCAATTTCATGTAATTAACCCCCCCCCCCTCCCCCCCCCCAAAAAAAAAAATATATGGAAATATTCTTTGATGACAAAAAGATTTAAATGCACAAAAAATATACAATATGTAATTCAACATTTTGCAAGGTTGCATGATACATTTCAGATTTTAAATTTTGGTTTAGACAAAATTAATATTGTACCTACATGGTCTCAAAAAAGTGCCTCTGGTCTACCAACTATCTAGCATTTTCTCATCAACAGAATACTGTAGTTTAATACATGGAACAATTTACAATACGAATTTAAAAATGTACCCTCTGTGCACAATTTTGAGGTTATGATTGATAAAAAAATTGGAGGTAATGTGCATTAAGTTTATGATTAACCATTATAAACCTGCAGATTTTTGTTTCAATTTTATTACTTTTTGTTCTATTTTCCTAACGTTCCTGGAATATATTCCATTTTGTTTGAATTTGTAATATTTCTATTTGCAAAATGTGACCCTTTTTCCAGGGCTTTTAAAGGCTTCCAGCCTATATGCTCTGTAAACATGATATGATACATAAGAGTCCAGGATAATTGATTGGATTTAGAAATACTGATTGAGTTACAGGGGGAAAAAATTGCATAAAACAATTAATTTCTCATCCTTTAAAAAAAATGTTCAATGCAGGCTGCATGTAACACATGGAATGCCCTTTTCCAAAAAGAAAAAAAAATCGATGGGAAAAAAAAAGATTTTGACATAAAGTCTAACACTAACACTAACATCTATTCCTCGCATTATGATGGGACATTAAAGTTTGGACTAAGGAAAGGAGAAGAACATGTAAATTAAAACAAAAGAGAATTATTCAAATTCCTACACTGACGACTCGGGGATGAGGAAACAGGACCATGCCAGCGTGGTCAGATTATATGAGATATTCTATACCACCAAAATTTATTTGTTTATTGAGAGTTTTAGGTTAGAGCGCTTGTAACTGCCATGGTCCTGTGAGCACCCAGGAGTAAGAAAGATGAAGAGCTAATTAAAACAGCAGAAAAAAAAGGAAAAAACCCGCTGATATAACTAGGATCCCTTATTATGTGTAATAATAAGATAGCCAGCTAGTAATAGTAAGGAAGATGAATAATTCACTGTTTGTAGGGACACAGAGGAGGGCATTTAACAACAGACAAAAAAGATGACCTGCCACTGAAAGGAATCAAATTGTTTGGTGAGGCGTTTTATAAGTGTTTGTCTAATAGTGTCTAGTACTGCAGGGTAGTGACGACGTACATTTATTTTGGCTCATGTTAAGACAAGAGAAGTACAACAATAACACTCTATGAAAAACATGAATGTTTATTATTGAAAGAATGCAGTGGTGAATGGCAGTATAACAAGGGTGATAGTGATAATGTTTTTGATATTTACATAATAATATAACAGCAGATCCATTTAGCAGCTACAGGCTGGCACCAGGTGAGAGTAGTGATACATGAAAGTCTGGGTTTTAGTTTTAGTAGAGAACTGGGTTTTTGCTAACCTACAATTAAAAAAAAAAAATTTGAGCTGAGGACACTCATTTTGTCTTGTCATGTGGCAAACATACAATCTCTAACTCAACTTTATATTTGAAGACAGAAAAACCATAGTGTTCAAGTCGGTGGGTTTGATCTTATTCCTACTTGTATTGACTTCCACTCCTTTCCTGGAGAAGAGTCTGGAAGAACACACGGAGGTGGCAGGGATACACAAATACTTCTTGGCCAGCACTTGTAGGTGAGGGAACTGGACTTGGTTCAATTTCCACCACTGCAAGGGATCTTCATTGCGAGAGAGGAGAGCTTCTTTGAAATATCGACGACTTTCATTCTCAACTTCGGATAGAACACTTTTCTTAGCACCTGCATTTGAAACTCTCTTTTCAAATGAATTCCAAATTGTTGATAAAAGGCTGTCATGACTCTCCTTTCCAGTTTCTTCCTTGGTGACGGCAAACTCTTCTGACACCTCTTTAGAAGTGGAGGAAGATCTGGCGACAGATGTCATTTCCTCTATGAGTTGTTCTTGGGTATCTTCCACAGCCGAGCTGTCAGTGAAGGCGTGATGTTTGAATCTCGGGTCCAGTAAAGTACACGTTGCTAGAGTCGAGTTCCTTTCCAAGTTACCAAACTGAGCTTCCATCTGCTGTAGCAGAAAATCCCTAAATGCTGTCAGCTGTGCGGAAGGTTCGACAGACTCGTCTACAAAATTTCCCACAACTTCTTGTAACACATTTCTCAGAGGAATCAATCGAGACATACACGGGTATTCAAAGCTGGAAAACTCAGTAACTACTGCCACAAACAATTTCAGGACCTTGGCAACCGAACGCATCAGCTCCACTTCCTCGTCACACAAACACATGTCATCTTTAGCATTGTAGCACAGGACTGTGTTGGCAGCCTCAAATTGTTCTGACATTCTCTCCATCATGCCATATAATGTCATCCACTTATTTTCCAACCTGGTTTTCAGCTTTTTCTCTGGCAGATTATGCTGTTGTTGTACAGACAACAGAACCTCCGAAGCTTTCATATTCAGATCAAAATATTCTGCAACTTCATTGACCTTTTTCAAAATTTTGGTCACCTCAGGCACAGATTCTAGAGCAGTCAGTATAACACTGTTCAACTTCTCACCGAAACAAAACAAGTGTTCCCATCCCATTGTGACAGCAGCAGTAGACAGCATTTCAGAAGGATCCGAAACCAGCGTCACCACTTTCTCACCAATGCCCCATTCGTCTGTGATTCTTCTCATTTCTTGGATCATACTTTCACCTGAGGATAAATAAAACAAAATGAACAACAACAACAACAAAATTGCATACATACACAGAGACACTAAACCAAAATTAGCCAAAGAGAAATTTCTGACATAAGTCACCGGAATTTACCGAGCCCAAACAGGAATGTCAGCGTATTTACGAAACGTGAAATCTCTAACAAAAATGAAATGAAATAAACATGCAAGTGTACATGGTGAGGCTTATCTAAGAATTTTCATTAAACAAGAAACTCAAACAACCGTAACTTCTTGTCAGAATTTTTCAACAACGTGAGGAAAGAGGAATTTTGGCATCTCTGCATACATAGTCAAGTCAGGGATGGAACCTAGTCTTGAAAAAAAGAAGAACCTCAACTTCTTAGCATCATAAAAAAAGGAATTAACAACAAAAATCCTATAGAACCTTACAAGGTCTGAATAAACCAGAGGGATGGTGTTGCCTTTATGCGGGTCTTTTTATGTATATTTTATGATATGGACAAGGCTGACTCCTCTATTTGATTTGGGTTTGACAGGATTATTTCGATAAGATTTTACTTGGGGCAAGACAAATCTGCAGGCAGTTGTGTTCATACACTGCTCAATCAAATCAAAAGAGGATGAAGCTAGACGAATGTGTAATGTTTATATATTAGGGCTCCGGTATAAAGGTGTCTGTCTCTATACGGATCTTCGGTTATCTACATGGAAAAACAAAACAATAAAAAGTGTAGCAGAAACATACATCACAAATAAACCAGAGAGGTTGGTTTGATTATAATCAGGCCTTATAAGGACCAAAAAAACAAACCAGGACTGACCCATTAGCGTTGACTTTATTCCGGCATTAACCCCTTCACAGTGAGGTCTGATTATAATTCAACTGAAATATGCAAAATCTTGAAAATGTACATGTTCTTATACCAGAAAAATCAGGTTTCAGTGAACTGACATATGCCAAAAGCCTGAAATTCAGTCCACTGAAATCTGATTTAGATATCTGGTATTGGAACAGGCAAATCCTGAACATTTTTGAAAGGTTAAGGCTTTTATTAAAGAAAAAAAACACTTCCAAAAAATAAAGACCCTTCTGAAAAATTTACACATGAGTTCATACACCTATAAAAATCCATTCATTTTTAAAATTAAAGGTCTGGAATTAAGATCATTAGGGGTAAAAACAAATATAAGGAAATGGCAATTTCATACTTACTGGTATTTTGCTCTGGGTAGTTGACAGTTTCCAGAACAATAGACGAGGTATGCCAGGAGTCTGTGATGAAATGGGCCATGACAGTCATACAACTTTTTGAATGTCGATATTTCCACGTCTCAACAGTCAAGGCAAAGTGGGACGCAGAGTCTACATCTGTCTTCAGTTTGTTCTTTATCTCAAAAGCAAAGTCTGGTAACAGAGTCTTTATAACAGCGCTTTTTGTAGGAAGTTCGTATCTACCATCAAGAGCTTTTAACATGTCTTTGAACTCTTTAATTTCAACTATCGAAGGAGGCAATAGGTTGATACTTATCAATTTCAATAAATGTTTGTTCACTTTTTCTTTTGCTTTGTCTGAACTTGCTTTCTTACGAGAAGAAACAACTGGACTTGATTTCTTACGAGAAGAAACAACTGGACTTGATTTTTTTTTCACAACATCAGAAGGCGGTGACAGCTTTTCTGATTCCACCACTGCATCATCCCTGGGAGGAAGAGGGTCTGGATTACAAGAATCCTTGTTAATTGTCTCACACAAAGGACTTAACGGGGCAGAGCGAGCAGCCTGTTCATTGGCAACAGGATGGGGCTCTATTTGCACTTTTATTCCTTTCTTCGCCATGGCTTCTACATAGAGAGAAGGGTGCTTAGATTTCAAGTGCTTAAAGTACACGGAAGTGCCGCTGTCAAAGTGCTTGTAGACAGTCCCACACAAGTTGCACTCCACTTTCCCAGATAATACCTCTGTAAAATAATACCACACCACACTTTTCCGTTTGAAGCCCGAGCGCATATCAAGTTCCTCAGGCGCTAACGTCACAGGCATTCTTATCTCTTTTCCTTTCTCAAAATCAATTGTGACACCCGTAGCTTCTTTATAGAGATCTGGATGTTTGCGAGCCAAATGTTTGTGGAGACTACTTGTAGTACTGCGCGCTTTAAGTTTTTTACTGCAGATTTTACATAGGACAGTGCCTGGCTCATCTTTCAGTTTGACAAAATAGTCCCACATGGGGCTGACTCTGGGCGGCGTGCTTTGTTTTACCGTTCTGACTCCACGAGCAGGTAACATCTTTAAAGGCTGGCTGGGTCCTTCAATCACTTAACACTCCAGGACGAGAAATCTGGAAATAGAAGAATAGTAAAAAAAAAATTATCAAAAAACTAAAAACCCCAGCAGTACTCTGTCTAAATAGTCTCGAGTCAAATGCTGGAATTCTTCTTCCTCTTCTAATTAACAGACTGACTCAGCTGGACCGAGTATTACTGTCAGTGCGCATTCTCAATGCGGGAAGAGTGTATTGTTGAGTCAGATAACATAATACACAAAACATGTTGCTAAATGATCTGGCTGATCATAATATAAAATAAAGAATTTTTAAAAAAGGAGACAAAACAAGCAGCTAATTGAGGACACTGTCTGCACGCATGCAAGTGTCAACTTTTTACCCTTGTAACCTGAATTATTAATTTTCCCAGTTTTTTAAATATCGTTTCCTTTCGTACTAATATATTGCCTTTGCTTTTTTAAAGGATATTATTGTTGATTTTATTAAAGTTTTCGGCCTTTAAAAAAAATCGGTACAATCATAGAAATTTGCCACCAAGATCATGGAATTTTGTCCCTTTATTAAAAGTTTTCCATCATTCAGCACTCATCATCTTGACCACTATGCTCAAAGTAAAATACTTGTATATTGTCGATATAATCGCAATGATATCGTTAAGGCAGTAAATCCAGTGAAAGGAAAAGGAATTTAATTGCAACCATATTATTGCGTGTGGCGAGTGAAAATGCTTTAATTTTAATCTATAGACCTATCCAGACGTCTACATGAAAAAAAAGGAGAAAAAAGCGATCACACAAAATATGTAGACATGATATGTGTGGCCAAGCTCCCTACATGATGTGGCAAATTTCACAGAATCGTGACAAATTTCCCCACCACCACCTAGTCTAGTCTATTTGAAAAAAAATATTGTTCTGCAAGGATTTGAATCAGAAAAAAAAAATTGGTTACTCTCCACAAGGTAGGAAAGGTACTGGAATGAATCTCTCAAATTAGACTAGCAAGAGATATATCACCCAGCTATGCATTCCAACTGTAAAAATACACTATCTAGGAATGGAATTGTTTTCTTCTTTGCCAGCCTCTAGACTAGCTAGACTTGATTAGGATAGACCTAATAGACGTTTTCTTCTTGGGCATCAAGAAAACCCATCCTCAGATGTCATTTGTTGATCAAGTGAGTGCAGTTGATCCTTGCATTCTGGTCAATCAGTAACGATAAAAAACAATGCTCGATCAAAAAGGCCACGCTACATTCTTAGCGTGTTTATTTTAAATTAAAGAATAGCTAGACTATATATATAATATAGAGATTGCGTATTAAAAAGATTTCGGATGGCATTTGAGGGTACCGGTTGTTTAGAACCGGGAAAGATAGCTAGACAGATGGTCCAAAGCGAAAGAAGGAACTGGACACGAACCTCAACGGTTCGAGATCGAAATCATCGATCGAGTCCTGATATGGAAAAAAATGAGGAATGTAGGAAACCTTACCTAGCTAGATATTGTCCTTTGTTTCGCTCCAGATCAATCTAAAAAAAAAATATCGCAATTTATCTGCTTTATCTTTACACAGCTTTTACAAAAATGCACTTCTTTATAACGGCAAAATAGCAAATGGCTGACTTCGTGTTCTTTGAGTCGTCGTTGGGGCATTACTTGCCAGATAAGCATACTAAGCAAATCTTCTTTTGGACTTCACCAACAAGACAGAGCATGTCAATTGCCAAACAAACAACCTTATTCTATCGTTGATTTTTCTTTTAAAACAAAGGCTCGACTGTTATGGTCTGGAAATATGTTGTAAACCAGATAAATAATATTTTAAAAAAGGAATGACAAAAAATCAAATAAAGTCGACAAGGCTGGCAAAGTAATACTAAGATGCTAAAAGAGAGCCAACTATTAAGATCTTTGAACTAACCTAAATATTAGGAGCGAACATATTGTAATAGAAATAAAATGCTAAAAAGACAATGCAATATATTAAGCAAAATAATTTTCATTCCGTGACATATTACAAAAACCAAAAGACATGAATAATGGTGTTTCATAGTTGTGTTTGAAACTGAAGGCGAAAATGGCGCTATTTTGAATGTCGGGCTTCGTGCCTCGGTTTCGACGAATGTGTTTGCGATTCTAATTCTCGGTTCGGGTCGTCTTCAACTTCAACGAAGAGTTTCTCGTGCCCAAGGAAGAGCGGCACGGTCATTTCTGGTCATTACTTTGTCACCGTGATGCTGTCATTGTGTCAGACGTCTGCCTCTATTTAGTCATGGCCATTATTTCTTGCCGAGGTCCATTTGGATCTCTAACACTTTAAATTCAAGGCCTTAATTATGTAAATGTATTGTTTTATTTGTTATCTATTACTTTCTATTTTTATCTAATTATGTATATCCAATAATGTTTAGAATCGATTTTATTTAGCTATCATTTTGGGGTTGGGGGAGCGTCATTCACTCTTGCACTAGTGTGCGCATGTGTTTGTGTGTGTGTGTGTGTGTATACATGCGTGTGTGTGTGCGGGTCTGTTTGTGTGTGTGTGTGTCCATGCGTGTGTGTGTGCGGGTCAGTTTGTGTGTGTGTATATACATGCATGTGTGTGTGCGGATGTGTTTGTGTGCGTGTGTGTGTGTGTATACATGCGTGTGTGTGTGCGTATGTGTGTGTGTGTATGTGTGTGCACGTATGTGTGTGTGTGTGTGTGCACGTATGTGTGTGTGTGTGTGTGTGTATGTATGTGTGTGCACGTATGTGTGTGTATACATGCGCGTGTGTGCATGTGTGTGTGTGCATGTGTGTGTGTGTATGTGCAAGCGTGTCAGTGTGATTGAGTGGATGTGTGCGTGGGATTTGGTTTATCTTCATTATTATTAGTGACCGATAGATTTTCAATAGCGGAGAACATTCTACCACAAAAAAAGTTCACGAAAAAGTTGTTTTTTATAAGTTATGTTTTTCGAAAAGAAATACGACAAAAGAGAGAGTCACACGGCATTTTCCTTTAGGGATATCCGGAATATTATATCGCCCTTTGTGTACAAAAGTACGGTACTCAGTCCATCTAACCTAGAGAGCAAATAACCCTGTAGTCAAATAAAATAAATCCTTTAGAGCATAAGGACCCATGGAGCTGGAGCTTGTTCCAGTTCC
>JAUEKZ010199547.1:0-11028 GCA_031471865.1 Melibe leonina
AAAGATCATCTTACGCTCACAAAACCAACTATGCTTCGTAAAACTGGCGAGAAGTCATTTCAATTTTCGGCACCCCTTTTTTGGAATTCCCTCCCGAGACATGTCCGTTATGCAAGCAATATAGACACTTCAAGTCCTTTTTAAAATCTCATTTTTTCAATGTCTGCCAAGTTTAATAGTGTTGATATCCTTTCATCATTCGTTATAATCGTTATCTCCCATGTTGAAAACTTCTTACAGGCTTTGCTTGAAAATTTAATAGTTTTATCTAATATAATGATGTTTGAATTTTTATCATCCCTGTCAAGCGTAACCTCCACTGTTCAATGTTATTTGTCTGGAAATTGTACATTTGCGCTTTGAGCCTGTTGTGAACGGGGTAAAGTGCGTTAGAAAAGCTTTGTATTTTTTTAATATTATTATTATTTAAATAAGGTTTTAGTGCCAATGCTTGTTTCAGAACAATTTTCGTGTCCTAGTAATCAAACATGCTTGACCCACTTTCTGTCACGTGACAACCACCTCAAGAGTATCGCATTATCGTACATCTGGGACAAACCCGTCGGATCTCTATCTCCAACCAATCAAACAAACCAGATCGTGTTTATTGCCTCTAGTAAAAGGCTCAGATCCAGATGCTCATTGTCTGCTGCAGGCCCAGGTCATGAGAAGAATTGAATTCAGACATCCGGTCCATTCCCAAAGGAAATAAATAAGACTGTAATGACTATGTCCCCAATTTTGGGAGGCATGCACAGCACAGCACCACGCCAGCATGTACACCACCACGCCAATGTTCCCATCATTAAGACAGTGTACTTTCTGCGGTTGTTTTTTTTCTCTCCACCCCTTAACCCTTTCACTGCTAAAGACACCAACACGTTCAAGACTTTGAATTTCAGGCTTTTGACATATGTCATTTCACTGAAATCTAATTTATCTGGTATAAGAACACGAACATTTTTAAGATTTTGCATATTTTAGCGGGGTTAGAATCAGACCTCGCTGTGAAAGGGTTAATACCACATCATACAGAGCCGAGGCCCAGCTCTATGTCTGGTTACAAATGTGATACGTCCCTGCCCCGCAGCTAAACAAAGCCAATCACAGAACCAGAATAAACTTTGGATCAAGACGAAAGCAAGCAGGGGATCCGCCCACTTTGTTTAATCTTCGATGGCGTTTAGGAACATGATACTATTTTCGTCTTGCTACTTTGAATTAGTCATAAAATATTTCCTTGTGTCCCCTATTTTTAGAGACTTTATTGCCTCACGAGACGCCATGGCGAAGCCTTATTAGAGGCAGAGGAAAGACATAGATACTCATGCAGAGGAAAGACATAGATACTCATACCGAGGAAAAACAGAGATACTCATACAGAGGAAAGACATAGATACTCATACAGAGGAAAGACATAGATACTAATACAGAGGAAAGACATACATACTCTTACAGAGGAAAGACATAGATACTCATACAGAGGAAAGACATAGATACTAATACAGAGGAAAGACATAAATACTCATACAGAGGAAAAACATAAATACTCATACAGAGGAAAGACATAGATACTAATACAGAGGAAAGACATAGATACTCATACAGAGGAAAGACATAGATACTCATACAGAGGAAAGACATAGATACTCATACAGAAGAAAGACATAGATACTCATACAGAGGAAAGACATAGATACTAATACAGAGGAAAGACATAGATACTCATACAGAAGAAAGACATAAATACTCATACAGAGGAAAAACATAAATACTACAGAGGAAAGACATAGATACTCATACAGATTATTCACATTTTAGGAGGAGAAGATGGGGTGGGGGGAGTTTTTCATAAATGAACATGTGCTAAAATAAGTAAGCCATAAAAAATCGCGTAACTACTGATATACAAGCCAGGGTTTCTTTTTTTCTGTGTGTGTGTGTGTGTGTGTGTGTATGTGTATGTGCGTGTTGTTATTGTTGTTGTTGCGTTTGTTTGTGAGGGGTGATGCCAGTATCTCACTATTACCAGTGGTCTATTGATAGGGTTTTTTAATCCTCTATAGATAAACTTATTGTTGTTATTATTATTATCATTATTATAGTATGTATTTGCTTTTGCTCTGGGTTGGGGTTTTTTTATATTCCTTTTTTTCAGCGTGTTTTTGTATATTAGAATCACATATTCATAAAACATTTCAAATTATATATTTTGAAATGGCATCAATACACAAAAAATCCCTTTCAGGCAACTACTTAAAGTGTATTAAACAACTTTTTCTAATTTCTATGATATTTGCACTCCCTCCCCTCCTCTTGCACCACTAGCCATGAGTTTCTTTGGTAATGTTTAATATACTACAAATCTGTCTTTTTTTCATTGAAGAATTTGTCCTCGAAGAAGGGGCTAATTTCTTGGCTAGTGAGTGGCAGTGCGTTTTTTGACACCGACTTTTCGACCATCCATTCTTATGCGGGTCAGGGCTGTACTAATGATGCGTGCTGTACGCTTTGATATCTCTTCCATTTCCCTGAGCCAAATGCCTTCCCGAGGTTTACTCAGGAAATTAACTTGCTTAAGGGTTCTTCTGCGCAGGGCAACTGTCACTGCATTGTCAATCAAGGCGAAGATATAGAGTTAAGAAGTGGACGCAGAGGACGGAAGTGGGGGAGGGGAGACTACTCCAAGTAAATGAGGTTTTGAGGTCAAAATGAAAGGAGTAGAATACTTTGAAGTATTGAAATATGATTAAATGGAAAGACAGTGGGACGTGGACCAAAAACAATTCTTCTTTTTCTTATTCCATTTCACGTTGTTTTGCGGTTGGTTTTTTTTTTTTTACCAAAGTCTTTTATTTCCCTCAACCCACGCCCCTACACTTATTATGAACAATTTCGCTTTTGGTTCGATCAATAACATCCTGATCGTATACGATTGGCCACCATAGTAAAGTTTTTAAAAATTAGGTAAAATCTCAAATTAGTGTTAAAGTACCTCTGCAGCTAGACAAGGCTAGACTTTTTTTCTTCTTTACTATCTGTCTCTCACAATGTTTCTTATCTTTCTCTTTTTTGTTCAAACCCCGAATCGATTAATTACTGATTAAATCTAGCTGGCCGTGATGTTTACGATCGCACACGGGTGTGAGTAACCAAAACAATAGCTCGTCGTTCGGCTCTTTCATTGTTGACAAAACAAGAAGGAAGGATGTGACTATTTTTGTCCCACTGCCGGAACAAAACAAGGATTTGGGTCCTACCGTTTGAGTGATACAACGTCTATCTTGGGATCTGTGATCCCCCTGATGTTTTCCATTAGCTTAGAAGAATTGAAAACAAGTCGTGAATCTTTTATAGCAAACTACAAATCCATTTGACTTCGTAGAGAATCTAGTGCGTGCCATCAAAATACTTAATGTTATCGTGTAGATTTTGTGGCTATTTTGGTTTTGTTGTTGTTTTGTTAATACTTTTACTTTTTTTTTCTTGCTGTTTTTATCACATTCCTTCTGTGAATGTCCCTGTTGGTGTTAATAGTGTTGGTGGTGGTGTTGCTGTTTCTGGTCATGGTATTGTTGTTGTTTTATATCACTGTCCTTTACATTTAAGGAATTACCTTTGTGAACTCGGAGGACTTAATTGTCACAAAATTCCATTACTTTTTTGTTGTTATTGTTTCTTTGACAAACCTACATTTAATTTGTACTCGGTGTTTGTAGTCTACTGTGTAGCTAACTAGGTTGTTGTTGTTGGAACGTTCAGAGAATAGACTGGACAAGAGAGGCCGTGTACGGTGCTAGTGGGGCTCGACTGATGGAATCAAAACCGGTGTGAAGGGACTGAGCAAAGGAGGTGCTATTGAATAGATGTGTCTGCGACTGAGAAGCTGTAGGCCCTATTCGTGTGCAGCCAAACATGCTGAGAGATGAGGGATAAGAATAACAAGGAGGAGGAGGTGGAGGTGAAGAAAAAGAAGAAGATGATTATGATGATGAAGAAGAAGAAAGAAAAGAAGAAAATGAAGAAGAAAAAAAAGAAGAAGAAGAAGAAAAAGAAGAGGAAGAAGAAGAGGAAGAAGAAGAAAAAGAAGAAAATTTGTGACTGTGTTGTTATTTAGCTAGAAAATTATCATTTAAAACATGTCACATTATGCATTGCAAATAGACATGTCAGAATTTGGACGCTCTTTATGGATTTATGGAGATACAAGAAATGGGAAATTTGCATAATGATCCTGTTGATGTCCTAATTCTTAATTCACCGTCAGAATGAATGATGTATGTGTGAGTGTGTGTGTGTGTGTGAGTGTGTGTGTGTGTATGTGTGTGTGTGTGTGTGTGTGTGTTTCTTGGTTCAGCATAGGAATGTTATGATGACTATTTATTTCCTCTTAGTGAGATCTTCAAGTTTTCTATCATCAAATATTTATCTTCACGGTCGGATTATCATAAACCATTTATTTACCTTATCGGAAATAATCATTGTCATTGAAAACAGATATTCCTACACATGCAAGATACTCTTGAGAAGAGAAGAAAAAAACGCTTATAATCATTATTTTTTCTTTTATGGAAAGAGAATCCATTCTTGCTCGGAAAAAGGCTCTGATGATAGCTATCATTATTGCAGAATTCTTATCTTAGATATAAAAAGGAGAATCCGAAATGCGAGAGACAAAACCAATTGTGTGAAGACAGAAAAAATTATCTTTGCAGAATTTGTTGTTGGTTTGGGGCTGTTGTCTTTTTTCGCCAGACATTTTCAGCAAATTAGAGTAACATTTTACGGCTCTTCGCTGATTTCAAAAGAGATATCAGAATCTGATCCTTACAAATCAACAAAATAGCAACTACGGAATGGATCCCATTACGATAGTCTTTACAAGATTGATAATGCGATGTCAAGAATGAAAGCAAATTAAATTTTTACGTCTTTTTAACGTATGCCTTAGATTTTACAATTAAAAGTACAGTTGCGTTGTTACGTCCTAAATATTCCTTTATCTTTTTATTTTTTTATTTATCGTCAAAATAAGAAAGATGAATTTATTCTAGCCAGCTCATATAGATCAAAAGATGAATAGATCTGCATCCCCGTCATGATTGAAGTATTGAGAAATGCTGCATGATAAAGACATTTATCTCGAAGAGCCTGCTGGGAGCTCATGTTGCGTCCATTTAAATGATAAGCCTTCCCATCTCGTGACGTAACGAGATTCAGCGTGATCCCAAATCCCTTTATTCTGGTGCTGATGGATTTCCTCGCAAATTCAGGGCAAATGTAAAAAGTTTAACCTTTTCACATCGGGGTCCGATTCTAACCCACCTTAGATCAGCAAAATCTTGAAAACGTACGTGTTCTTTTACCTTATACCTGAATTATCTGGTATAACAGCAGGCAAATCTTCAAGATTTTTGTGTCCTTAGCATTGAGAGGGTTAAAAGGCTTTTTTGCACAAATTAAACGGGGCAGAGAACCTTGCAACATAATATTGAATATCATTTCACCGGATATTCTATCGACATATTATATAAATACACTGTGACATTGTAAAATTCTTGGAAATTTGTTGTTGTTTTTTCTGTGAAAACATCTGTGATCTCTTTGAACACCATACGGGACAATATGACTTAAATGAATCATTCCCTTCACGAGTGGATGGAGATGGATCTGGTTGTTGATCCTTGTGTCGCAAACGTATGCAGCATTTTCAACAACAATAAAAAATGTTTTCTGTCATTATTTTGAATATTTTATCACGTATGATATTTGAATTCTGAAATTAAATGCAAAAATATTTCAATTATCAATCATTTTTGTATATACCTTTTGACTGAATGCTTTTAAGTCGAAATACTCACAACAAAGCTAGCGTTGTACTAACACACACACACACACACACACACACACACACACAATATTGTATGATGTGGGAGCTGGAGTCAAAAAGTGTTCACTTGCTACTGCTGGCATATTAAAGACACGCTGTGATTATGACGTCCAATGACAACGCGTCCATTGTAGTTTCGCTCTGTTTTCTTCCCCAGGTGTCCACGTTCATCTTCTTCGTGTTCCCGATGTCAGTGATCAGCTTCCTCTACTTCTTCATCGCCGTGGCCATTCGGCGCTCCACCCTGAGCCGCTCTGGCTCCAACGCGTCCACTTGCTCCTCCCAGAAGACGGCCCTCAATGCCACCAGGAAGCTCAACATCACAACCAGGGTATCCAGTACTCCACAGACCAAAGCACGACAGTCTGTCCTCAAAATGCTGGGTGAGTGAGAAGGGGGGAGAAGTTAATGTTATTTATCATCTATCTATTTACCTAGTCTAATCATAATCGTGACTAGCATTCTGTTTAAGTATCCGTCCGCATACCAAGGTACATACTAGTCTGTCATCAAAATGGCGCGTGAGTGAGAGAAGAAGTTAGTATTATAATCCTTTTCATAGGTGACAACATACGCTAATCTGTGGTAAATTTCCCCCTCACTCACCCCACCCCCACCACCCCTCACCGCCATTGCCCATTTTACATCTTTTGGTGAAGTGGGTCAATTGGAATAAATCAAATTTGGAGTAAATCAAATTTCCTTGTCAGGCAGGGGGAAACCCGAAATCCGACTGGCACTTTTTCTAGTCCGGAGCCCTGTGCTTTCCGCTACATTGCTGCTACAAAACTCGGCCACCGCGCCTCCATATCTGACCATGTCCCCCGATAAAGGAAATGTTCACTAATCTGGCAACCTGCTGCCATCTTCTCTGTCATAGCAGCGATACAATGTCCTGCTCTTCGATTCATTCTTTCTGTCTTGGTATGTACGCACTCAACCCACCACCTTTTCTCTTACTGGATACTTTCGACAGCTAAAAACTACAAAAGTTGCTACTAAACCCCAGTCTATCAACCCCGCTTTGTGAAACTCGATATTAGTTAAGTTCTCGCCAAATTTTACTTTGAAGTTTTAGTTGGGTTTTTTTCGTTTTTATTTTAATCATTTCCAATCCAGACGTTTTAACGTTGCCGGCCTTGCCTCGTGAAATTTAATGGGGCGACATCTGATTTTTTCCATCTTTCACCCTTGACTCAGTATCATACTTCAATGGTACTTCAATTTGTCTTGGACAAGAAAATGCTTTCGTCGCATCTCTTTCCTTCTCTTCCTTTGAGAAAAGGTTGTCTTGGAGATACGAATCTCACTTGACATCACAAAATCTAAAAGTAACCGTAGTCCTTTATATTTTATTATCTTTTTTTTCTATCCAGACTCTCCGAAGATTGCATTTTCTTCTTTTTTCAAACATTAAAAGATTTACAAAAAGAACAGGCTTAAGATATTTGAGTGAAGGATAGAGAGAGGGGGCGGAACGAGATCGAAAAACATACAGACAGACAGAGGAAAGAAAATTAAAAGAGACCATGAAAAAATATAACACTTGAAAAAAAGATTAATATTGATTAATAGAAACCCTTGAAGGAAAATAGCATCGCGAGTTTGTTTAAAAACACGATAAAGGGATGTAGCATCATGAATGAACAGAGAGAGCTGGATAAAGGGGGAATTAATTACGAAATGCACAATCAATAAGAGGATGAATCCAAAGAAATAAGAGCAAGATGATTTCTAGAGAATGTGCAAATGATCATGGGCCTGAAACTTCGAGGTTTAGTGCGGGATTGAGATGAAACATGCGATATCTAGAAACTGCTCTGTTTGGTTTGTAATTGAGCTTTCTTCTCGTCGTGATTTAAAGATTTCTTGCAGTTTGTTTTATTCAAAACAGCTGCATAGTTTTATTTCTTGGGTTAATATTTCGCTTACTCATCACATTTTATATTTTACTTTGTTTGATTGAGATTCTATCTTCCAAATATGTACTTTTCTTTTTTTTTTAAGCGTCTATAAAACATTGTTCAATGTGTGTAGTAAACATTCTTTAACTGATTTATATTCTATTCATAAATATTTAATTTTAGCTCTTGTCCCTTAACGTCTAGGTAAAAAAAACATAGATATAAGGTGTAAAGTTAGATGGATGCCGACCAATATATTCTTTGTAGCGTTGGCAAAATAATCCGTGATAAACATTGATAGGTATCGACATGTTCCGCTTGACTCCCAGCCATGGTCTAAAACTACTAGCCATACTTTTTATGTTTGCTTCGCTATCACATCTCTTTAAAATCGAAATTTGCAAGAGAGCGCTGGGAAACAAAACCCAAAGAAAGTGGAAATTTAGGGAAGTGTGTACTTAAGTTTAGCAAGACAAGCCCCAACCTTATCTACTTGGCCACCCGTTACCCTGGATTTTGAATGGGGTTGGTGAAAGCGGGGGGGGGGTGGATACTTCGAGTACACGAGAAACAAAGATGAACATTCTCTGACGTCAGCAAGTGTCTCTTACGTCTGCTAAGGTCATATCCTACATTTTCTTGCTCCATCATTAGAGACAACGAGCGCCCGTGCAGTAATTCAAGAAAGCTCTGATCTCCAACACAAGCTGAGATAATGCGTCAACCTAGTAATACCATACAAGTTATTTTTTAAAAAAGAACATTTTCCGTAAACAAGACGGTAAATCAGTGAAAAATGAAAACTACAGAAAATAAAACTCTCGCTCTCTCTCTCTCCCTCCCTCTCTCTCTCTCTCTCTCTCTGTCTTTCTCTCTTTCTCTCTGACATGCACACACACACACACACACACACACACTCCTCTCACTCTCTGTCTCTTCCTCTCTCTCACTCACTCTCACTCTTACTCTCACTCTTTCTCTCTCTTTCTCTCTCTCTCTCTCTCTTTCTCTCTCATTACTCAGTAATATTATCCTTCTAATAGCTTTCAGACTTTTCATGGGCACAATCCCTTGATTCTTAATGCTAGAACTCCCGAAGCGCTGTCCAGGGAAGATATAACTGTCAAAGTATTGTTTTACAATTACAACGCTAAAGAGTTTTGGCTGTCATTCCCTACTAGACTTGCTTTCATTGCTAGGTTGTCATTGACAGATTACGATAATTCTTAGATTAATGACTTGCTTTCATTGCAGGGAGCACGAACTAATAATACATTGTTACTTGTATGCCTGATTATTTTCTATTATTTCTTAGAACTTCCTAAGAATTTTCTATCGGTCGACCTCGCGTTAACCACTATTTAGTTCTAGCTAAATGAACCTTTGACGAAATTCTACTGACTTTTCAACAAAAAGCTGTACTTAATGCATCGATTTCCTATGGTCTAAAAGAAATATTTGAAACCTTTCAACAAATTTTCAGCATAAACGTATTTCAGTTTGAAGTGTAACAGACAACTATAGCATCTCGGCAACTCTATCGGTTGGCTTTCACATTGTTCCTCATATTATTTGATGCTGTATCGAATGTTATTTGTAGCAATAGGCAATAGTCAAAGACCTCACCCTAAAAATTGCCTTTTTATTCTTGTGGGGATAATAAATTGTAGGGGCGCATTAGCTCGACTGGTAGAGTGTCAAACTTGAGTACTTGAGATCATGGAATCGACCCCCTTAATGGGCAGAATTTTTTATTTTATTTTTTGTGAAGGGGGGGGGGTGCTGGCTAACCCTCTCTGTCGACCCAGTAGTAAAATGGGTTCCAAACCCTCATGATGCAGTGTCCTTGTCCCGTAAATAAATTCTAACTCGGTTTGTCTTATCCCTTGCATTTCAATGTTTGCTGTGGAGCGAGGGGAGTCAAAGGGTGAATAGAGCGAAGATCACCATTCGGAAATGTCAGCGCCTGATCATAGGCCTCCACTTGTAACTTTCTAAGGTGATTGAGCGAGTATTTAAAACTGATGAAATCAGCCAAATAAATGTCTTTATCTTTACTCTTTACTTCCTTCAATTCCTTATAGGAAACATAAAGAAAACACCCTTTACATGGTCCATAACGACGAAACATGATTTACTCGCCCTTAAAACGTTAGCAAAAGACAGAGACACTTTGAAGAACATCACCAAATAGATTTTTTTTAAACAGAAGACATGATGACAGCTGCATAATTCACGGAAAACATCCAAAATACTGCGTAGTATTCACTCAATCAATCAAATTCCCTGGCTAACTGTGGGATCGATGCGTTTCACAATGTTCATCACAAGTAGAACAGGGAGATAAAATGGGTTAGAGGAAGACAATCTACCTGCTGGGTGCAATGATACATATGAATTATCGATGTATCGATCTTATTAGAGATTGAGGCGCGGTGGTCTAACTTGTAGCGAGCGGTGGTCTAACTTGTAGCGACGCAGCACAGAACACGGGGACACCGGGTTCGATTCCTACCAGTGGCACTTCGGTTTTCCGTTGGGCAAGGAAATTTACTCTAATTGCCTCACCCCACCCAGATGTAAAATGGGTACTAATCCACAATTTGGGTTGGGGAAAGTAATCTGCCATAGATCAGGGTCCTATCCAGAGGGTGGCAACCATTGTCATTTGTCCGCTTCACGCTACAAAAACCGGGATAAGCTCCGGGTCCTTGGGCCATTGGGCTCTAATGGACTTACTACTTCAGATGTTGTATTTCATGATAACATTGTTTTTTCTTGTTTATTATCCTCCTCGCATCTTACAGTTGCTGTGGTTGTAGCGTTCTTCCTGTGCTGGGCCCCATTTCACATCCAGCGCCTCCTAGTGGTGTACATGAAAGGCTCACCTTTACTAGACTACACTATTTACTACCTGAGCGGGGTCACCTTTTACATAAGTGCCACCATCAACCCGATTCTCTACAGGTAAGCACAGAACGCACTCTGTAGTGTCTGTCCTCTTACCATTGTTCATTGATGTTGTATTACGGGCTGGTTCGTTTCGTTGCTTTTGTTTGTTTTTCATTGGTTGGGTTTTTTTGCGGGGGTTAAAGGGGGGACGAGGGCTTCTTTATTTTTTGTTTCATTTCTCCTTTTTTCCTTTTTGCAGTCGTTTGTTATTTTGTTGTTGTTTTTGTTTGTTGTTGATTTAGTTTGGGGGTTGTTGTTGGGGTTTTTTTTTTGGGGGGGGGG
>JAUEKZ010199569.1:0-10000 GCA_031471865.1 Melibe leonina
GCTCTTAGATACAACCATACAATTTCTGTGCAGTCTATGTGGAGGCTGTAGACAAGAGCTCTTAGATACAACCATACAATTTATGTGCAGTCTGTGTGGAGGCTGTGGACAAGAGCTCTTAGACACTACCATACTTTTTCTGTGTGGTCTATGCGGAGGCTGTGGACAAGAGCTCTTAAACGCAACCATACTTTTTCTGTGCAGTCTGTGTGGAGGCTGTGGACAAGAGCTCTTAGACTCAACCATACTTTTTTGTGCAGTCTGTGTGGAGGCTGTAGATAAGAGCTCTTAGACACAACCATACTTTTTCTGTGCAGTCTGTGCGGAGCCTGTAGACAAGAGCACTTAGACACAACCATTATTTTTCTGGGCGGTGGGTGTGGATGCTGTGGACAAGAGCTTTAAGCCCCCCCCCCCCCCCTGAGTCCAATCATAATGCACATCACCCTTACTATGCTAAGGTTATATCTAGATACATCAAACTACCAAAGCTTTGCCTGTTCTTATGCCGGTTAAATACGATTTCTATGGACGGAAATTCAGACTTTTGACATAATATTATGTCAGTCCACTGAAATCTGATTTATCTGGTTTTAAAGCACGTTAACCCTTTTACAGCGAGGTCTGATTCTAACCCAATTGAAATGGGCTAAATAATTGAAGATGTATGCATTCTCATACCAGATAAAACAGATTTCAGTGAACTAACATATGCCAAAAGCCTGAAATTTAGGCTTTTTGCATATGTCAGTTCACTGAAATCTGATTTATCTGGTATACCAAGAGGCAAGTTTTAAGGATTTTGGTGTCTTTAGCCGTGAAAGAGTTAATATTGAATATTTTTCTTCAGTTCGGTTAGAATCGGACCCCGCTGTGAAAGGGTTAAAAAATTGTCCCATTCATCGATCTGTCCCAATCACATAAACATGAGATTTGTTATGGTATAAAGCCAGAGCGTGTTGAATTGTCTTTCTTTCTATCTTCCATTTTTCCTCAATTTTTTATTATTTCTTCCTTTCATTCTTAATACCCATCCATCTCTCTCTTTCTTTTTTTCATTCTTTCCTTTATTCATCATTTTTTCTTATTGTCATTTTAAATGTTTCTTTTTTTCTCTTCTTCCTTCCTTTTTACCTCTTTCACTTTCTTTCTTCCTTCTTTCCTTTATTTCGTTCTTACTTTCTCTCTCTCTCTCTCTCTCTCTACTCCATCCCTTCTATTCTTCCTTTCCTTTTTTTCTTCCTCTCTATCACCCAATTTATCATCCCTTTCTTTCTTTTTTCATTTCATTCTTCTTTTCTTTCTTTCTTTCCTTCTTTTTCTTCTTTCCTTCTTCCTCCCTCCTATTTTTTCTATCTTTCTTTTATTTCTCCTTTATCTTTCTAGTGTGTCCATAATAAAAGTGAGAGGACTTTTCGGAATCACGAGAAAAATCCCGCGGGAAACTTTTCCATGAATGCGGAATGACGTAAAAGTCCCTGGATTTAGGTGGGAATTGAGCGGGAGGAGGAAGAGGAGGTAGGAGAATGAGGAGGAGGAGGAGGATGAGGGTACATTTGGTAGGGAGGGAGTAGAAATCTATGAGAAAGTGACATCCAATACATCAGCCTTGCATGCCGTTGGACAGACAGATTTTAAAGACGAGTTCCTTTTGGGACGAAAAAAGGCGAATTTTTCATTTAATTATTTTTTTTTCTGAAAAAAGAATGAGATGAATAGGGAGGATGAAAAAAAAGAGAAGGGCGACGAGGAGGTGCAGGATGAGGTTCCAAATCAGAATATACAAAATATTCACTATTCACGTGTTCTTAAATTAGATTCATAAGATTTCAATGGACTGATAAAAGCCAAAGGTCTGAAATTCAGCCAAATTTTGTACCTTTTGATGTTTGTAGTTAGTAGTATAAGTTCATATCCTTAGCAGAGAAAGTGTTTACTGTAAGGCACGCGATGATGAGAAAAAGTATTTAAAATGAAAAGAGAAACGATATACTAAAGGTTAACTCGCAGACTCGTGCAGTCGGCCAGTCAATCGGTGCCGTATTAGGGTCCCGGGTTCGATCCCTCGCCCAGGTCAATTTTATGCCCCCCCCCCCCTTTGTCTCGTTTCTGCACTGCATATTATTTAAAGTTTGACTCATAACTCACAAACATGTCTTATCGGGATGGTAAAAAATAGTTAATCCTCCAGAGCTTTATGACCCATGGACCCGGAGCTTATCCCGGTTTTTGTAGCGTGAAGCGGACAAGTGACAATGGTTGTCACCCTCTGGATAGGACGCTGGTCTAACCCAAGTTGTGGATTGGTACCCATTTTGCACCTGGGTGGGATGAGGCAATTGGATTAATCTTCCTTGCCCAAGGAAAAACCGAAGTGCCACGGATAGGAATCGAACCCAAGCCCCCGTGTTCCGTGCTACGTCGCTACCAGTTCGGCCACTGTGCCTCCGGGAGGGTAGAAAGAAGGTAGAAACAAATGATAATAATAGTCTCCACCGGCAACGCTGAGCGTGACATGTGAGTTTTATTTCTTTACATTTCCAAAAGGATGCTTATAAAAATATTTGAATATTTCTCAAGTTGCTTGCCGCAGCTTTGCAAAATACATCTGAATGAATATCGACGTCATGCCGCTTACACACGGGTGTGTACGAGTGTGTGTGTGTGTGTGTGTGTGTGTGTGTGTGAGAGAGAGAGAGAGAGAGATAGAGAGAGAGAGGGGGGATAGAGATAGAGATATATATAGAGTGATATAGAGAGAGATAAAGTGAGAGAGAGAGGGAGAGAGAGAAAGAGACATAGATAGAGAGAGAGATAGAGAGAGATAAAGTGAGAGTGAAGAGTGAGAGAAAAAAAGAGACTGAGATAGAGAGAGAGAGAGAGCGATAAAGAAAGAGATATACAGATGGAGAGAAAGAGAGAGAGAAAGAGAGAGAGATAGAGAGATAGAGAGAGAGATGTGTGTGTGTGTGTATGTGTGTGTATGTTTGTGTATGTGTGTGTATGTGTGTGTATGTGTGAGTGTGTGTGAGTGTGTGTGAGTGTGTGTGAGTGTGAGTGTCTATGTGTGTGTGTGAGTGTGTGTGAGTGTGTGTGAGTGTGAGTTTGAGTGTGTGTGAGTGTGTGTGTGAGTGTGTGAGTGTGTGTGTGTGTGTGTGAGTGTGTGTGAGTGTGAGTGTGAGTGTGTATGTGTGTGTGTATGTATGAGTGTATGTATGAGTGTGTATGTGTGAGTGTGAGTGTGAGTGTGAGTGTGTGTGTGAGTGTGTGTGTATGTGTGTGTGTATGTGTGAGTGTGTGTGAGTGTGAGTGTGAGTGTGTATGTGTGTGTGTATGTGTGAGTGTGAGTGTGAGTGTGAGTGTGTATGTGTGAGTGTGTATGTGTGAGTGTGTGTATGTGTGTGTGTGAGTGTGTGTGAGTGTGTGTGAGTGTGTGTGAGTGTGTGTGAGTGTGTGTGAGTGTGTGTGAGTGTGTGTGAGTGTGAGTGTGTGTGAGTGGGAGTGTATATATTGGGCGTGTACGTAACAACAGTTATGTGCGCGTGTGTTTTATTTATTTTCTACTTTAAGTGTGTCTGTATCTTAGATGACAAATTGATCGAGGAGCAGGAATACAGCAGATGTTGGATGGGTGGATTATTGTTTTTAAAAATGGCTTCCTAGTTGAGTTGTTATTTTTTTTGTGTGTTGTATTTATTCAGGACATGTTATAAAATTCTATCGTAGTTTTGTGTCAATGTAAGCAGTGCGGAGAAAATATCCGGTAGAAATAATAGGTAAAACCTCAAATCCACGTTTACACACACAAACTCTCCCTCTCTCTTTTTCCCTCTCTCTCTCTCTCTCTCTCTTCCTGCCCTTCTCTCTCCATCTCTCTCTTTCTCTCTCTATTTCTCTCTCCCTTTCTTTCTTATATTCTCTTCCCCCCTCTCTCTCCCTCTCTTCCCCTTTTCCCCTCTCTATCCCTCTCCCCCTCTCTCCCCCTCTCTCTCTTTCTCTCTCTCCCTCTCTCCCCTCTCTCTTTTTTCCTCTCACCCTGTCTCTCTCTCTCTCCCTCCCTCTCTCCCCCTCTCTTTCTATGACTCTCCCTCTCTCTCCCCTCTATATCTCCCTCTATCTTCCTCTCTCTTCCTCTCTCTCCCCTCTCTCTCCCCCCTCTCTCTCTAGCTCCCTTGACCAGGACAGGGCAGGTACACACAGACAGGTAATCAAGGCCATTAGCGTTAAGCCTATACCACTAAACTCTACCTCCCCCTCTCTTTCTCTCTCCCTCTTCCTTTCTTTGTTTATCTATCTCCCTCTCTCTGTTACTATCTCTCTTCCTCTCTCCCTCCCCTCTTTCTCTCTCTCTTTTTCTCCCTCTCTCTTGCTCTTTCTCTCTCCCTCTCTCTTGCTCTTTCTCACTCCCTCTTTCTTACTCCCTCTTTCTCTCTCCCCATCTCTCTCTTCCCCCCTCTCTCTCTCCCCTCTCTCTCCCCCCTCTCTCTCTCCCCTCTCTCTCCCCTCTCTCTCCCCCCTCTCTCTCTCCCTCTCTCTTGCCCTCTCTCTCTAGCTCCCATGACCAGGACAGGGCAGGTACACACAGACAGGTACATCAATGCTTATTAGCGCTAAGCCTGTACCACTAAACTCTCACTTTCCCTCCCTCTCTCTCTCTCCCTCTCTCCCCCTCTCTCTCTAGCTCCCTTGACCAGGCCAGGGCAGGTACACACAGAGAGGTACATCAAGGCTATTACCGCTAAGCCTGTACCACCAAACCTCTGCTACCCATTAATCCAACATCATTAGTGATATAAAATAATTTTCTCATCATAATCATAATAGGATCAGCACAACTAAAATGATGTCACCAGAAAGCAGTAATGGCGTCGACAGATGTTACGGTCAAGTGCAAACTGGAGCAAGTTCAAGGTGGGGTCACCCGGGGGTTATTGTTGGATCGTGGAGGATGATGGACATTCAGCGGGAGAGGAGGAGGGTGGAGAAGGAAAGAGGGAGGGAAAGAGAAGAGAGAGAGAGAGAGAGAGAGAAGAGAGAGGGGAGAGAGAGAGAGTGTGTGAGAGTGTGTGAGAGGGAGAGTTAGAAAAAACAGATAGTAGAAGAAGAAAAGGAAGACGAAGAAGATGAAGATGAAAAAGAAAAAGAAGAAGAAGAAGAAGATAAAGAGGAAAATATGATGATGACGATGATGATGATGATGATGATGATGATGATGATGATGATGAGCATAATGATGATGAAGAAGAAGAAGGGAAAGAGGAAAGAGAAGTAGTCGTAGTTACCCATGTAAATCGGGTGTTATAAATAATGTAAAAGACAAAGAAATTACTCCAAGTCGTAAAAGTATAGCTACAGTAATAATGACTGTTTCAATGATATAATTTACCGTGCAGAGTGAAAAATTTCCAATATTTAGGTCACAAGACAAGTTATTTATCTCGATATGTGGCTGGAAACTAAGTAATGGGCCACACATACCACTGATAACCATCAGTAAAGTATTTAACCCTAACCCCACTCGCCACTTTGAGGGATTAGACCTAAGTAAAGGCCCTATCATGTTTGTTTTCATTGAGCCTTATGGGCGATTATTTATTCTAGGTCAAATTGATACTGGGCAGGTCCGAGCTCTCAAGACCAGTTTCATGACGCGAGACTAGATTTTAGTCGGAGGCTAAGTTCTAAATTTAGCTCAATTTAGGCTCCCTTTGAATATTTTGACCACTCAAAAAATTAAAAACAATTCACTCTGAACCGAAATCTTGCCAAATTTAGAACATAGTCTCAGACTAAACTTTGGTCTCGCGTCATGAAACCGGCCCTGTATGTTTAGCGCCGTCCACTTATGAGATATGAAGCCTTGTATTTGCTTGCCTATCACGACATAATGTACACGGTATTTAGTTAACCTTTCAACGCTAAGGCTAAGGACACCAAACTGTCCGTTCTAGTTCCAGATAAATCAGATTTCAGTGAACTGGCATATACCAAAAGCCTTCATCTATCCATCCATCCATTCGTCCATCCCATCCATCCATCTGTCCATCCCTCCGGTCATCCCTCCCTTCATACATTCCTTCAACCATCCACCCCTCCGCCCATCCTCTATTCATCAATCCATCTATTCATCCATCCATCCATCCACACCTCTGCCCATTCATCTATTCATCCATCCATCCGTCCGTCCGTCAATCTATTCGTCACTCCTGTCATCCATCCCTTCAACCATCCACCCTCCGTCTATTCATCCCTTCGTCCATTCATCCATCCTTCCAGCCACCCCTTCCTCTGTCCGTCCATCCTTCCAGCCACCCCTTCCTCTGTCCGTCCATCCATCCATTCATCCAACCATCCACCCATCCCTCCGTTCACCAATTCCTTCGCCCATCTTTCCATCCCATCTACAAATGTATTCCTTCCACAATCCATCCATCCATCTATGTGTCTGTCCGTCCATCCACTTTACATTCACTCATCCATCCATACATCCTTCCGTCCAGCCATCCGTCCGCCCACCTATCCATCATTTCATCTACCATATGAACATAATATGTTAATTAATGTCTATCTATCTATCTATTTGATGCAAGAAAGAAGAGGGCTACAGAAAACCAACGAAGCTCAAAGTTCACGACAAGAATAACCTTTTAGACCCATTGATGTTGTGGACGGAATAAAATATCAATTTTACGCTGAAGGTCAGGAGTTTGAACTCTTCATACCCTTTCCCCCTCATTCAGCTGGCAAGCTTGAACCTATCTACCTACCTACTTAACGAACTAAACTACATACCAACATACATACATATCTACCTATATACCTACCTACCTACCTACCTAACGACCTACCTACCTACTTAACGCACTAAACTACATACCAACATACATACATATCTACCTATATACCTACCTACATTCCTACCTACCTAACGACCTACCTACCTACCTACCTAACGACCTACCTACCTACCTAACGACCTACCTACCTACATACCTACCTACATACCGACAGATCTACCTACCTACCTACCTACCGACCGACCGACCGACCGACCAACCTACCTACTACATACCTACTTGCCAAAGTAGTCTTTGTAACCTACCTATATGCCTACCTGCCTACCTACCTACCTCCCTACCTATATACCTAGTTACCTACGTTCGAACATACCTACCTACCAGCATACCTACCTCCCTACCTATATACCAACCTACCTCGATATCTATTAATCTATCTCTCTCAATCGCTCTGTCTACCCAGCTATTGTGTCTCTAACCCTTTCTCTCTCTCTCTCTCTCTCTGTCTCTCTCTCTCTAGCTGTCTCTCTCTCTGTTTCTCTGTTTCTCTGTCTCTCTCTGTGTTTCTCTCTCTTTTTTCATTTTCTCTCTCTCTCTCTCTCTCTCTCTCTCTCTCTCTCTCTCTCTCTCTGTCTGTCTGTCTTTCTCTCCCTCCCTGTCATACTCACACACACACTCATTTATTTACTTGCGCCAATCCAAAGTCATCGAGTACCGGTTTCAAATTAACTCTTTCAATGCTAAGGACACCAACATCTTCAAGACTTGCCTGTTCTTATACCAGATAAATCAGATTTCAGTGAACTGACATATGCCAAAAGCCTGAATGTCAGTTCACTGAAATCTGATTCGTTCTTCTGTATAATAACTCGAAAGTTTTCAATATTTTGCATATTTCAGTTGATTTTGAATCAGACATCGCTGTGAAAGTCAGAAAGTTAAAGTTAAAGATGAGGCTTATATAGCGCTGATATCCACGAATTGTGCTCATCGCGCTTCACACTTTTTACTTTCCCCGGGCAACAGCAAACATTGAAACACATAGGACAAGACAAGCACCTGTCAGGCGTGTTACAATTTGTTTGTGGGACAAAGACACTGCTGTATGGGGGGCCAGGTACCCATTTTAATGCTGGGTCGACAGTGGGGTTTTCTGGTCCCGGAAAAAAATTCTGCCTCTGAAGGGGATTGAACCCGGGACCTTCAGCATAACAGCCTGATGCTCTATCAACTGAGCTATTACTATACTCGCAAAGAAAGTTGCGCGAGAGGGAGGGGGTGGGGGAGGTTTGAATGTTGTGATCGATGATAAAGCAAAGTGTAACGTTAATCAAAGAAAAACAAATCTTATTATAAGTGTTTGCTTCAATTCTGGTGTTCCAAGAACAAGCTGCTTCGCGTTGTTTGATAATTAAACTTTGAACTGCCGTCTGCCCTTTATTTTATCCTGTGTTGTGAAAGATGATGAAATTGAGTGTAGTTTACTCTGATTCTAGCCCAACTCAAATAAATCACCAAATCTTCAAAATGTACGTGTTCTTATATCAGCTAAATAGGATTTCACTCTTTCTCTCCTTCTGTGTTTCGCTCTCTCTCTCTCTCTCTCTCTCTCTCTCTCTCTCTTTCTTTCTCCCTTTCTCTTTATGTGTTTCACTATCTCTCTCTCTCTCTCTCTTTCTCTCTGTGTGTTTCACTGCACTATCTCTCTCTCTCTCTCTTTCTCTTTCTATGTTTCACACACACACACACATACTCTCTCTCTCTCTCTTTTTACCTCGCTATCGTTCTCGCTCTTGTGCTTCACTATCTCTCTCTCTCTCTCTCTCTCTCTCTTAATCTCGCTCTTGTTCTTTCTCTTCCTCTTTGTGTGTTTGACTGCACTATCTCTCTCTCTTTCTCTCTTTCTATGTTTTACACACACACACACACTCTCTCTCTCTCTCTCTCTCTCTTTCTTTCTCTCTTTCTATGTTTTATACACACACACACACACACTCTCTCTCTCTCTCCTCCCACTTGATCAGCCAAAGGGAACAGTAATTACAGCACGATTTTGTAATGCTCATTAAATCAAGCTGAGTCATTGTCTAACGGTCACGTGTCCCAAGTTCCCTCACGTGTGATGGTGTGCATATTTTCTGGCTTTCTTTTTCCGTCTTTTTTTCTCGTTATCTTTAATAAATTTTTTTCTTTTTTGGCATTAAGGAAAATGCAAAGATATTGGGAAGCAAAACAATCAATCGCCAAAAGATTGCCATTATGCAAATTTCTTTCCCCAGATCGTGATAACAAATTATATAATTCTAATTCATTGTTATTGTTGTTTTTATTTTGTTTTTATTATTATCAATATCATTATTGTTACCGCTTATTCGTATTTGTATACAATGTTTTGCGCAGGAGATCAATTTTTATAATCGAAAAGCGAAACTGGATAATTTTAGTAAAATGAACTTTGCAGTATAATACGATTATGTTTTATGTTTTTAACTCTTTCTTGCTTTCTCTCTCTATCACTCTCGTTTTCTCTCTCGGTCTGTGTGTGTATGTGTGTATGTGTATGTGTGTATGTGTGTGTATGTGTGTATATGTGTATGTGTGTATGTGTGTATATGTGTATGTGTGTATGTGCATGTGTGTATGTGCATGTGTATGTGTACGTGTGTGTGTGTGTGTGTGTGTATGTGTTCGTTTGCGTCTCTCCCACCATTCTTTGACTCTTTCTGGCACCGAAATTAATGTGTATGACACGTTTTACTCCAAGCTGCTCGTTTTCAAAGCTAAAGACACCAAAGTCTTCAAGATTTGCCTGTTCTGATACCTGAATTTCAGGCTTTCTGCATATGTCAGTTCACTGAAATCTGATTTATCAGGTATAAGAACATGTACATTTTCAAGATTTTTCATATTATATCAGTTGGGTTAGAATCATACCTCGCTGTGAAAGGGTTAACGACAGACAGAGATCTGTGCCAGTATCGAAAAGGTGCATGCCTATGCCCCACGGATGGACAAAGTTTTATATTGTCTGTATTTTTTAATTCATCTTTTATAGAATTAAAAAACCGCTTTCAACATCTAAGGTCATAATATCATCAACGTCCAGGGGTCAGAGAAAGGTTAATAAGAACGGGCACGAGGAGGGCAAAGACGAAATGACGTCAACGTTTCGACCTAAAGCCTTCCTTGTCAGTAATATGATA
>JAUEKZ010199591.1:0-11377 GCA_031471865.1 Melibe leonina
TTTCTATTCCTAAAACCTACCAGTGGACACACACCTTTAAACCTACCAGTGGACACACACCTTTAAACCTACCAGTGGACACACACACCTTAACGAGTCATTCGAGCGCTCTGAGTTGGGGTTCACGAATCAAATAACTGCACATGGCAAGACAAGGCATACATTATATCGATGTAAATTGACACATTATGTATACACAAAGGAATCATATTGTAAAATATACATATCAAATACAAGACAAACCCTTGCACGGCGAGGTCCGATTCTAGGTGAACAGAATATGCAAATATTTAAATTCAACGTGTTCTGACACCACATAAATCAGATTTCAGTGAATTGACATAATATGCAACAAAAAAACCACCTGAATTTTAAGCTTTTGACATAATAAACCAGTTTACTAAAATTTGATCTATCTGGTATAAGACCATGCAAAACATAAAGAATTTGATGTGAAAGTAGTTTGAAATATGGCTATATCCGTGAAAGGGTTATATTAATAATAATAATCATCATCATCATCTTTATTGTCCAGACAAAGGCAATTCGTGTTTTGTTTACAATGTTCTGCATGACATGATGGATATGATGTACAAACAACTCACAACGTACTGACGCCATACACACAACAATCGTACGGCATGTTATAAGGCAGGTTCACTCAGACACACACACAGTATACGGTACACGTTAGGGCATTACAGGAGAATATAATGTACACACGCACACAGATTTTCTACAGGAAATATAACGATTACAGCCAAGTCAAATTAAATATAGTCTATCCAATGTGATGAAGTTAACAAACGGTGTTTATCAAATATCAGACAGGCATAAAGACAACAGAGACAAAGCAATCTAAGACAAAACGCGGTTAATGTTTCGGCAAAAGGCCTTCATCAGGACAAACACCACACAAAAAAATAATTAATGATACAAAAATACACCCAAAAAAATATTAAAAATATATATCAACAAAACAACCCCTGACACACATCTTCGATTTTGTCTCTATATTTATGCCTGTCTAAGTATCACCCTTTATTCCCGTTTATCACAGTATCAGTATCAGCAGTCCTTTTTTAATATCACCAAACTGATGACGTCAATAGTATTGCTCAATTTGGATTAAGAAATGTCGAATTTCGGTTGGCTGTGTTGGATTTGACTGGATTGTAGGTTGTTCTATTTGCTGTGAAAATGTGACGTGTAGTTCTATATTCAAGTTTTATTGAAGATTCAACATAGGTAGAGTAAATGATATGAGGGATAGATAGGGGGAGGGGACAAGAGAGAAAGAGAGAAAGAGAAAGAGAGAGAGGAATATAAAGAGAAAGAGAGAGACATATATAGAGACAGAGAAAGAGAGAGAGTAAGGACAAACCGAAAAAAGGAAGTAAACAATAAGGTTTGATGTGCATCTTCGAGCGCACCAAGAGAACGTCTGAAATATATACTGTACGGTCCGAGACAACATTTTGCCGAAGTAGGTAAGTGTAAGTTAATCAAGTAAGTAAGTACGCACGTAACTAAGTAAGGAAAAATGAAGTAAATACGCACGTGAGTAAGTAAGAAAAAAGCAATTACACAAGTAAGTAAGTGTAAGTAAGTAAAAATAAGTAAATAAATTAGTAAGTAACGAAGGAAGTAAGCACATAAGTAAGACAGTAAATAAGTAAGATAGCTCCTACGTATGTGTGTTTAAAACTAGAATGGCATCGTCACTTCCTCATAGCCATTTCTGCTCTTGGAGGAATCGGTGCCGGTTTTCCCCACGACCAACCGTCTCGGGTACGTCCCGGTCTCTACCGGCCTCGTGTTCGGGGTGGAAGTAGTCGTGCTGGCATTTGTCTTTGTCTTCGTCTTGTCAACGTTTGTGTACACTGCGTCCTGATCAGCCTTACCATCACCATTGCTGCCCTGCATTATTACTTGTGAAGGAAGTTCGTAGTGTCCGTTAGTGTTATCATCAAAGTGTCCTGTGTCCGTAGTGTCGTCATCACCATTGTTATCATTATTAATATCATCATTATTACTATAATACCGAGTCGTGTTCGTGTCCGGGTCTGGATTCGTGTACTCAGACTCGGAAGGTGACATGTAGTAAGTTGTTGGATCCGGCGTCGATGACTTGGAAGAATCGGATTGGGTATTCTCACTCCTTGCATTATTATCACAAGTAATCACTGTGTCACTACTAGTATCGCTCCGCTTTATATCCATTCGGTTAAACACAGATCTTGTCTCTTCGTAAGGCGGGGATGAAGGCTCATTGTATATATTTCCTTCATCTTGAAAATCATCATTATTGTCATCATTACCATTACCAGCGTTTTCATAATCCCCATAAAAGGCTGCATTAACGTGACCAAACTGAGAATTGTTAGCTATATCCTTATTTTTAGTACTACTATTATTAGTATTATTTTTAGTTTTATTAACGCTATAAGCACCAGTCATGTTTTCAACACCGCTTGTTGCCCGTTTGTCTACATCAGTAAGATTTTTATCTAATTCACTACCTCTATCTTTATCGCAGTTAGTGCCACTGTATAAAGGAGGTTTGGGGCTTAAAATGTCTAATAATTTTCCCGTTGGTTTTGGTTTTAGCTTGGGTTTGAGTTGTGGTGGTGCTGAGGCGTCCTGGGGTTTCACAGAAAGGGATTCAGGTCTAGGGCTATCGTATTCACCTCCTGGGGGGTTCAGACCCGAGGGTTTGGTGGGAGGGGTTGTGGTGGATGAGGTAGAGGATGAGAGTGTGGTGGAAGGGGTTGAGTGTGAGAGGATGGTGGAGGGTGTAAATGTGGAGGCGGTGGTTGGAGGGGTTTGGAGTGAGAGGGTTGTGGGTGGGTTTGAGGTGGAGAGGGTGTTGGTGGAAGGGGTTGAGTGTGAAATGGTTTTGGAAGAGATTGGGGTGGGGAGAGTGGTGGGTGGGGTTACGATTGAGGGGGGGAAGGGAGATTGTTGTTGTTCCTCTAGTGTCTCTTCAACCCCCACGAAGTCGATCGACTGGTAAACGTTTTCTGACGTGCTGTTCGAATCCGTTCTCAACTTGTGGGTTTCAACTGTTGAGCTGGGTACGTCATTATGAGTCACAGGGTTTTGATATATTGCTGATTCCGTTTCTACCATTGGGGTTTCAGCACCCAGTAACTTCTTTTCATTCTCGTCCCTATCTTTATCATTGGTAGCGTTTGTCTTTTTTTTATTACCATTCTCATTTTTCGAACTTTGATTCTGACTTTGAAGAGATCCAGAACCATTTGTGTCAGATTTACCTTTTATATTTATTTGTTTTTTGGTCTTTGGAGGTAATTGTAAATAAGAAGGTCTGTCACTTTCCCTATTTGGGGAATTGGTTGCAGATTTGGGAAATAATTGTGGTACAAATACGTCATTTCCTGTTCTATTTATAGCATCAATCATGGCGGACTCTCTTAATCTTGCGTAGGTGGCATCTTCTTCCTCGTCCACCATGGGAGGAGAATCCCCCTCCTTCCTCCTCCTCCTCTTTGCATCCTCCTCAACCCCGTTGCTATTTATGTACAATGTGTTTTCCCCAGCCATATCCTCATCGTTGTCGATGTGCATGTTGGTGTACGTGTTGCCGTTTGCTTGTGTTGCCCTTGGTACCTCGTACGTGTACAGATTTCTGGGCGGGTCTGAAGCGCTAGGGGATTGGTGGTCCGGGGAAGCTCTGATACCGTAACTGGAAATATCATTATCATATGACGTCACGTGGCCATTTTGTATGACGCGGGTGTCCGGATGCTGGTCAGATGACGTAGCAGCCATAGTGGTATCTAACCGGATGTAGTCGATGTCGACGTAAGCTTCCGCTCCGGGGCTTCTCTCTGCCTGGTCGGAGTCGGCGGTTGTAGAAGTGGAGGGCACGAACCTCATTGTAGGCACAATGACTTTCTCTTTTTGTTCTCTGGCTTGGGTCCCTGGTGGTTTTGGGGTGAAAAGATTTAAAAAAAAGAGAAATTGGAATGTGCAGTTGTTGACGATGGTATGATAATGATTAATAGTGATAATAATAAAAATAATAATGATAATATTAATAATAACAATAACAATAACAATAATAATAATCATCATCATCATGATAATTATAATTACACCAATAATAGTCATTGTAATAGTGATAATCTTGTTAATGATGGTAATAATAACAATAATAACAATGATAATAAAGATGATGATAATAATGATGATTATTAAATTTGATTGAATATGCTTGGTTGATCTCTGTGTGGCAGCTCGTTAACTCTTCAAGTTGGATACACCTTTTTTATTACCTAAATTGTTTTAGTCCTTTAAAATCTTAGATAATTTCTAATAAAAAAAACACTTAACACATTATGAATATCTTAAAAATAACCATTTGACTATTCCTATACCTATATCATAGGTTATTCTTATGTACCTGAAATTCAGTTTGTCGGTTTAAGAATGTCAGTTCACTTAAATCTGATTTAAGTGGTATGATATGAACATGACAACCGTATCGGACAATTATTCACCGAGCAGTAATGATCGATTAGTTTACTTAATATAACTCACGTTTTCCGAACTTATAACACAATACAGCGGTGATGATATTGGTGATGATGACGATGATGATGGCAACGATAACAGCAATGATGACAGGTTTAACACCATCGTCATCTTCCTCCTTCACAGCTGGGGCGGATAAACATGAAATGAAAATCAGAGGAAACGCAATAATTATTTATATTAATCAAGTCAAGGGAGTCCTATACTCAATCATGTATGTCAGGGATCAGAAGTACAGTCCTGATTGTACCAGGCATACGGCATACATCACACACACACACACACACACACACACACACACACACACACTTATGTATATATATATATATATATATATATATATATAATATAATATAATATAATCTTTTAAAAAAGAACATTAATTAAAAAATGATGTTGGCGTTAAGAGAAACAATGCAGTGGCAAAGAATGCTGTAGAGACATCATTCTCTTATCGATCCCTTTACCCATCAATGCTAACAAGCCCATCAATAGAATCAACCCTATGAGGGAACCCCACTGCAGACACTGTAGCCACCATGAGGAGACTGTCCAGCACTTCCTACCACACTGTCCTTCATTGGCGGCCTTGCGTCTCCGGCTGCAACTGACAACACCAGTGGCCAGTTTCATGACGCGAGACCGCTGCTTAGTTTGAGACTATGTTCTAAATTTGGCACGATTTCGATACGGAGTGAATTGTTTTACATTTTTTGAGTGGTCGAAATATTTAAAGGGAGCCGAAATTTAGCTAAATTTAGAACTTAGGATCGGACTACACTCTTGTCTCGCGTCATGAAACGGGCAGCAGACACACACACACTACTGTAAATAGACCATAAACAGATGGTGGGGGGCTGTAAATTCTTGAGGGTAGGCATTGCGCAATATCCATCAATGTACTCACCCAAGTACTGCCCATCCACTGAAAACACATAAGTAAGGCTGGGCGGAATTCCGTTTCCGAGTTCCACACGATACTGGCCCAGGGTCCGTTCCGAGGTATCAAGAAGCTCGACTCGTACTCTCCCGTATGGGGCCTCGCCTGTAGAAACAAAATATAGGGGGTAATATGCCAACAACATGAAGACGGTCATAGGAAACAAGAACGAGAACGATGGAAAGGAAGAAGAAGAAGAAAAAGAAGATGAAGGAGAAGAAGAAGAAGAAAAAGAAGATGAAGGAGAAGAAGAAGAAGAAAAAAGGAGGAGGAGAAAAAGAAGAAGGAGAAGAAAAAAGGAGGAGGAGAAGAAGAAGACGAAGAAGAAGAACAACAACAACAATAGGAAGAAAAAGAAGAAGCAATAGAAGAAAACAAATCAAATTGAAACTTCCATGCAAAACAAAATGTTTATCAAACAAAACAAAAATAAAGTGATATAGGGATTTGACACACGCCGATTTTGTGGTGTAAAAAAAAAAAATCCAATGCTGGAAGGAATCGAACACAGGGTTTGGTAACTAATCTGGAAAAGACCAGCGTCATGTCTAGAGGTTATCAAGTATTTCCGTTTTACCGCCTCATGTTAAACAAATTGGACCAAACTCCTTAAATAGACTGTATGTGTTTGACGTCATAATGACAACATACCGGCCACCACGTGAGTAGTGTTCACCTTTTTTGTTTATTTCCTCTCGCGTCTTTCTTCAATAAACCATCTAAGCCATTAGAACAAATTGTCCATTGTCTCAACTTTTTTATGGAAAGCGGATCTGGTGAGTTAGTTTGTGGTTTTTTTTTCATAGAACTTTACATAATATGGAGGATAAAACGGCTCTAAAATAACGGGCACACTTTAAAACTATAGGGGCAATAACTCACCGGGCAAATAGACAATGGTGTACATCTGAGGGTCCAGGGGGACGAAGGGCAAGGAGCCATTGGTCAGCATCGGGCAGTCTGCCAGTTTGGTCAGTGACAGCTGGTAGGGTACGGGGTATCCCAGGACAGGGATGTCTCCGGTCAGTTTGCCGTTGAGGGAACGATGGAGCAGGACGCTGGTATTGGGGTTCTGGAGCTTTGGGGAACCTGATTGTGGGATGAGGGGATTGGGTAGGAGGTGGCGTAGGGAGAGGGGAGGAGGGGGAGAGGCAAGTGGGGGATTGGAGAGCGTAGGGGGTATGGGAAGGGGGTAGGGGGAGGGGGTAGGGGGAGGGGGTAGGGGGAGCGGGTAGGGGGAGGGGGTAGGGGGAGCGGGCGCACAGGGAAAAAGGTAAGTGAGGGGAAGGAGTTGAGGGGAGATGATGATGTCAATAGTAGCACCATCACTATAGGGACTCATGTTGATGGTTGCCATAACTTTTCAATTTTTTTCCTCTCCTTCTTGGTCTCCTTCTCCTCCTTCTCCTTCCTCTTTTATTATTGTTTTATTATCATTGTTATTATCATTATTACTACTATTATTATTATTAGTTTTTTCATTATCATCGCACTTTTTAACACATATAACAATTTTTTTTTTAAATTATGTAAATAGGAAAAAAAAGAAGAAATGTATTTTTACGATGAAAACGCAATAGGAAGAAAAAGGGAAATATGTATAGTAGTAGTAGTAGCAGTACCAGTAGTAGTAGTAGTAGTAGTAGTAGTAGTAGCAGTAACAGTAGAAGTAGTAGCAGTAATAGTAATAGTAGCAGTTTTAGAAGGAGTAGAAAGGGAGAAAAAGCAGAACAAAATAAGAATCAGAGCAAGAACAAGTTTTAGAGCAAGAAAAGAAGTATAATTAGTATAGTGAAAAAAACGATGTTAAGGAAAAATGATGATGAAAAAGAACAACAAGAGTAAGAAAGAAAGAAAGTAGAGAGGTAGAAAAGGGAAAATAATCAAGAAAAGAATGCAAAGAATAATAACAAGGAATAAAATAGAGAATAATAAAGAATAAACGTGTTTATACATACAGGACACATATAGCGGGGTTTCTTTGATGGCGGCTCCTAGGTCATTTGTGGCCGTACACGAGTACACATCAGTATCCTCACACCTGAACACTCGTGTAACATTGGTCTCTGTGACAGGCAGCCCGCTCGGACTGGTGGAGAATGAGGTCACCAGGTTCTCATGGAGAGCTCCTTTTCTCTGGGACCCCAAGGTGACATTGGGCGACGGATTTCCGGTAGCCTTGCAGGTCAAGGTCATTGAACTACCGTCAGAAACGTGTATTGGGTCGGTGCCCTTCTCTGTGTCATAGCTTGTAATCTGGGGACCGTCTGTAATAAGTGAGGAGGTCAAGGACGGAGAGTATTCAATATTAAATGATAAAAGTCTTGTTGTTGTTTTTGGTTCGTTTTTTAAACTAACCTCTAATCGTACATAATATCGTATGGCGTTCATATGACCCTAGCAGATGCAAGCACCCTTTAATCTCTCAATATACAAAAACAAATCTAAAAGTTAAAAAAACTGAGTCTGCCAGGCAAAGTTGTAGGTGAAACAAAAGGAGTGAATAAAGGCCCATATATAGTTACAAAGACAAGACAAGCGACGTTTCGACCAAAGGTCTTTGTCAAGACAAACGGGACAAAATAACAAAATAAACTAAACAGATCGCACCAATAGAAACACCCAAGGCTTTTCAATTCCGTTTTTCTATTCCTAAAACCTACCAGTGGACACACACCTTAACGGACTATATAGTATTCTTCAAAGACAGAAGATATAAACCTTAGACTTTCTATTCGTGTTGTCTAATGGTGCGTACCGCATATGCAGAGCCAAATGAGCGAGACACGATCATTCGATTACCCCAAGTGTCCGCCATCTTGGCTCCTCATATGCAATAAGTGTACGTAAACAATGACCATAAATGACGCCATTTTGTGTCTCCTTTGTCGGACCGGAACGTGACCAAACACTAAGGTCTAACTCTTCTAATGTCTTCGGTATTCTTACACTGCACATCGAGGGTGAACTGGGTCGTCTTGACATAACATCCCGTCACATGATCAGCATAACACAGGCATGTCCAGCCGTTCATGCCCCTCTGTCCATGCAGCGTGTAACTGGTCTCACTTCCAGGCTGTCCGATCACCGTAGCCCCGCAGGAAATACCAGTAAAATCCACTTCCGGATTGCCGCCCTTGACCCTGCATCGTATGACCTTGACCTCGCCGTCAACCAGTGTCACTACAGCTTCGTTGGCAATGGGATTCGAATAATTATCTAGTGTCAGAATTGGTGGGTTGAGAGGAGGGGCTGAAAGAAGAAGAAAAAAACAGAATCATGCAACTACTAAATAGTCAAGAGCACGTTTTTACGTGATCTAAGTTTAAGAATTTAACATGCAGCGAGATTCATTTTGAGTAGTTGCACCCCGTTTTGGGATGGCACCCCATTATTAGACTATTTTAGACCTGCATGTCAAGTTTTGACCAATCATATCTCCCATATTTATTCTTATATTCAAGAAACTAAAAGCATGCGTGTATTCTTCGATGTTAATTCTTTAATATTATGTTGTGTTCCTGTCACAATACCGCTTTTCAAAGAGTCAGGCGAATAAGTCCAACATTTTGAACAGTCAAATTGATTGTGCGGCTGTCGGCCATTATTATCCTTTGCAAGGTTTAGACTTCCGGTCAAAAAAAGAAGCTCTCACTTGTTATTTTCTAACTTGTCGTTGTCGAGTGAATATTGTGTGGCACCACGTTAAACCCTTTCACAGCGAGGTCTTATTCGAACCCAATTGAAGTATGCAAACTCTTGAAAATGTACGTTTTCTTATACCAGATAAATCAGATATCAGTGAACTGACATATAATAATAATCATCATAATAATTAATTTATATAGCGCTGTCGCCTTCCACTTGAAACCTGTTCAGGGGCGCTTTACAAATAAAATATGCCAAAAGCCTGGAATTCAATAATCGGGTTTAAGAATAGGCAGGTCTTGAAGATTTGGGTGTCTTTAGCAGTGAGAGGGTTAACATGTATAGAAAGCTCCGCCTCTGATATGACTTTAATGCCATTTTTTTTAAAAGTGGGTTTTCTTGATCGATACTTTTCAAGAAGGAACCGGAAGCCTTGCCAAGGGGCATAATTCCTTAATTTAAACACACACATAAAGAATACTTCACTACATTACAATGACCTTAACCCTGTCAATGCTAAGGACACCAAACTTTTCAAGATGTCGTGCTTGTTCTCATACAAGATGAGACCAGACATGTCAGTTCACTGAAATCGAGTTCAAACAGTGTAAGAATGTTTATATTCTCTATATTTTGTATGTTTCAGTTGAGTTAGAATCATCTTCGCAGTGAAAGGGTTAAAACTTAAGGAAAGGAAAATAAAATGAAGTCAAACTCACCGTGTATTTCTATCTCCGCCACGCTCTCCGTCTTCAACTGTTCGTAGATGGAATTGTAGGCCCGACATCGCGGGGAAACCACGCCCCCTTCCGGTGGCAGCCTAATGCGGAAGTTGAACCTCTCAACCTTGAAGGTCAAAGGTGTACTTGTCAAATTTTCCGGCGAGAGGTCGACATCCAAAAGTTCGACCTTGAACCCCGGGTTCACGGCTGATATGTCGACGTCACAGTGGACCACCAAAGTTTCCGGGTCAGGGTCAGAGTTGGCGGCAGGGCAAAGGTCAAGAAGGAATGTGTTGTTTTCGACTGTTGTGTAAACAGAGTCTGGTCCGTCTGCAGGAGGAGAAATATAACAGAATGATTATTCACACATTTTCTCTTCTTTAAAAGCGTGTGACGATCCTGCAGTTTTTCAGTAGTGAAAGAATAGTCGTCAGAAAAGTTTATCAATTTAGGGTTGAAAAATTCTCTAAGTTTAAATAAATAAACATAATTATTGTCCATTAAAAAAAACCTAATGGAACACGTATCAAACTGTGACAAATATGTACCAGTTAAGGAGAAAGATAGTGAAAGAAGAAAAGATAAACGTACGTGCATAATATAAAACATACACGGAGTGTGTGTGAGAGAGAGAGAGAGAGAGAGAGAGAGAGAGAGAGAGAGAGAGAGAGAGAGAAAGAGATGGGGGCGAGGAAGAGATATAGGGCCGGTCTTAGAAGCAATAACAGATTTTAGTCCGAAGTTAAGTTCTAAATTTAGCTCAATTTAGACTTCCTTTGAATATTTGACCACTCAATATTTAAAAAAGAATTCACTCCGTACCGAAATCGCGCCAAATTTAGAACACAGTCACGGACTAAACTTTGGTCTCGCGTCATGAAACCCGGCCCAAAGAGAGGAATAAATAGAAACACACACACACACACACACACACACACACACACACACACAAACACATACGCACAAAAATATCTTTAATCCATAATTTTTAATTTTTTTCCATTTTTGTTATTTTTATGTTATCCCGTCTTACAGACTGTCCACTTTTTTTAAACTTTTCCTACTTACATGCAAACTGTGGCAGAAAGGAAATGTTTGGACCATTTTTATACGAGGACACACCAAGACAGAAAAACTCCTGCTGGGCTTCTGAAAAATGAGGAAAATAAGATGAGATAAGATCAGATAATTTTGTTAAGTGCATTAATCAACCTTTTAACAGCTATGCCTCATTTTTACTAAACAGAGTAATACAAAATCTTAAAAACAATATCTTCCTAAAGCAGATCAAGCAGATTTAAGTAATGTAAACCATTATGCCGAAAATCTGAATTTCAGGGTATAGGCACATACCAGTTCATCTAAATATGATTTATCTGGTATTTGGACAATCAATCTTGAATATGTTGATTTCTAGTATGCAATTTGATTAGAAATAGCAATAGCATTTTAAGAAAAATGTGTAAACAATGTGGTACCTAGTCTAGTAGCATTTTTATTGGTGACC
>JAUEKZ010199602.1:0-2500 GCA_031471865.1 Melibe leonina
AGATGAATAGATAGATAGATAGATAGATAGATAGATAGATAGATAGATGAATAGATAGATAGATAGATAGATAGATATATAGATAGACAGATATATAGGCAGTTGGATGGATAGATAGATATAAATATCGATAGATAGCCTCTATCCCTCCCCGTCCGAAAAATAACACAAGCAAACCTAACACCCAAATAAAACAAAAACAATCAAACGAACAAAAACAAAAAGATTGAAGACATTTACACATATATGCAGATGAATATTAGCAGTAAGTCATTTACACAACTTAAAAATAAAGAGCTATTAGTCAGTGAAACAAAATTCCATTTTTTTCCTTAGTTCGTCATTTTATTTTGCTCTCAAATCGCGTACACTCAGTAGCATGATATCACGTGAAAGTAGCAATCGATGACACGTTTTCTGGACATGTATCGCGGATGCGCTCTCGCCCAACTTGACCTCTTTGACGTGCGTTTCTCCAGCAGACCAGTTGCCTCCCCTCCAAAAATTGACGAGTCTCCGTCTTCGTCAGCAGCAGTAGCAGTAGCAGAAGGGGAAAATATGGACCTGACGTCCATCCGGTCCTGGAAGGGCAATACGGCAGGAGAATCCTGGTAGCCGCTTTGCACGAGATCCACCAGGACGTCTCGGGTTGATAATGGGCGCTGAAGCTCCTCCTCTAATGGGAAATAAGCGGGCGCCCGTCGTAGCATGGGTTGGTCATTGGAGTCCGAGTCGAGCAGGATATCTCTGATGCCCCAGGACGGCGTGTTGTCCCCGGATCCTATCCCGCGGGCTGAACGCTGTTTGCGCTGAAGATAATAGGCGAGACCTTGAAGTCTTTCGCTTCTGGCCATTCGTCTCAGAGGCTTGTGGTGGTTTGCTTCCGGAGACGTCCCCAGCTGTGGAAGACACAGAAAAACAACAATCGGTTAACTTTGAAAGTACTAAATTGAATATTACATCAAGTAGTGCACATTTTCACAGAAAGAGAAATCTGTCTTTTTGACCGTTGCTATAATGAATAATATTTTAGTATCCCTGTGTCAACCCGCAGTGCCCCAACGTAAAACAGTAATGTGACATTGATAGTTCAAGTAATGGACATTTATCATACAACCGCAATACCTCATCAATACAGCTTTTGTGTTGATTTGGTCAAACATTGACCTTTATTAACTTAAGCATTCAAATTATTACAGAATGCCCAATTTATTCTTTTGGATTAAAGAAAAAACAATTTAATTAGTTCAAATCATTATGAATAATCGTTATTGTTTGAGCATGCCTCCGTAGACCAAACCGATAAATAGTAATTTTGGTTATCCCCAATTGCACTTCTAACATAATTCCCATGGGTTCTATGAGCCAGTGCTCTCCAGAGGACTTACAAATTCTCGCGTTACCGAATGCTTTAGTAAATATTTTCATAACAATTCAAGTATTGACATTGATGTATGATTCTCATCCAAAAGAAAAATGCAAAATCTTGAAAATTTACATGTTTTTATACCAGATAAATAAGACTCAATGGACTGAATTTCAGGCCTTTGGCATATTATTATGTCAGTCCACTGAAACCTGATTTGCCTAGTATGAGAACAGAGGAATTTTGAAGCTTTCAATATCTAGTTACCAGCTTAAGAAATAACCGTAGCATTTAAAGGGTTAAAAGACCAAACTGTATGATGTTATTATACATCAGGGGCGAAGTAAAAAGCGTTCATATTATATTGCTGCTGGTAGAATAGATTGTTGATCAAACGCAAAGGGTACACCAATATTTCAAGACTTTATTTGAGACATGCCTTCTACTTCATGAACGCCCACAGAGCATTTTTACGACGTCGTGACTCGGTTTCGTGGACAATGCATGCACCATACAACAATGAAGGCCATTCATTATTCAGTTAGGGCTTTCTCCTACGTAGGTTATTATACGACCTGGTGGTAATAAACTATGAGAGGAACAGCTAAGAGCTGCATCAATGCCGTCATCCGGGAGGAGGAGGGAGGGGGAGGGGGAGGATCGATGGGTCAGCTAACATCTGGCCCCGTCTTTGACGGTACGCTAAGTAGGGCAGCTGACAGGAATGGCCGGTGGAGCCCCAGGCGGCCACTTCATCGTGCGGTATGCTTGTCCCGGGGCTGGGCAACGGCCGATCCCAGTTGATTTTGCGTCGCAATTTTGGGAAACTGTACAGGCCCAGCCCCCACAAATCCCACTTCATGGCTTTGTGGGTGGCGGGTTTTATAGTGCGAGGACACCTGACGCTGATTGAGTAACCCGAAGACGCTTCTATGCTATTGCATATCATACGAGTGTAAAGTCTATTCGCTGGGAATATAACAGTAAGAGTTATGGAAGTTTAGTAGGGGGCTATTATTATTTAATGATGTCGTCAAGTTTTAGTGTTCCCTTCGTGCATAATTAAATCTTAGAAACGTGTGGGTAGCTTGTACAATGTCCATTTCAGTAATGCTAAAATCGTTTCGTTAAGTT
>JAUEKZ010199602.1:5000-11377 GCA_031471865.1 Melibe leonina
TGCACTTCAACGGTAAATTATGATTTTATTTACAGAAGTTTCACTTCTTGAATCGGTTGATAGCGACCAGGAAGCGGCGCCGTCACACACATTGACATACACACACAAACACACACACACACACACACACACACACACACACACACACAATTTTCTTTCATAGATAGATATCATCAAGTGTTACGACAATGATAGGAATACTCGAATAGTTAATTATCGTTCTTTCAGGGATGGTAGAACTGACGAGCTGACAATAAGAAGAGATGCAGGTGTTTAGAGGCCACAGCATGGTCGTTACGGCTATTGTCTGATGTCACTAGAGAAGGGAGTGTCCGGGGATAATGACATACTTCACCGACCTGATTTGCGTGACACAAGACTGTGACATGTATAGATCTACAGACCAGAGCTCTATCTCTATATATATGTAGAGCGTCCGTTCCGTCACCATTAGGTCAGGGGGGGGGGGGGGGTTCAAATGGAACTTAGGGACATTTTGCGAGCAATATTTTCTCGATAACTACGCTACAAAAAAAAACAAAAAACAAAACGAAATTCAACCAGTATCCATAACATTTGATTTTGATGTACTGTTGCGGTATTGTATTCTTATTTGTATCAAATCTTTTATATAAAAAAAATTTCATAATCTAATTTAAAATTCGTTTTCTGTCCAATTCGTCGATTCACTGCGGACATCGTTTTCACCTTGGCTAATATCAGCTACTTTCGCAATCCGGCGAGAACCAGTGTTGCCAGATTGAGCGACAAGTCGCGAAATAGGTATTTTAAGATACCGATCAGCTGGTACCAAAAGCCATGTGAGATAAGGAAACCTATCTAGTAATACCAAAGTCTACAATAATGCTTTCATAGATTGGGTTGAGAATTTGTCCAGGGAGGTTGTATCCAAACGATCTAGTAATACCAAAGTCGTTCAAGTCGGTATTTCAGCGGAAGCCATTTCATTAAGGTACCCTGTATTATTACAACAGCGCAAATACTTGTTGGCCCAATTTCAGCGCACAGTCACTATGGGAATCATTCATTTTTAAACTCCCTAAAGTTTGTTTTAAACGAGCTTTCAGCAGGAAAGGACAGACCAAGAAAATGTTGGAGATTGAGTTTAATGTCTTCAAGTCTAAAATCCGAAGTCTTTCATTTATCTAAAAGAAGAAAAGGAGATTACAGTGCTGCAATTGAGTGACAACTGAATCACCGGCCTCCGTTGCCGAATAGCTAGAGCGTCCGCCTCAGTATCGGTAAGTCGGGTGTTCGAACCCTGACCATTCATACCGAGAAAGTGTTAAAATAATCACTTTAGCACCCATCGCGGCAGGCGCTCGGCATTATGAGTACAATGTTAACCCTTTCACTGATAAGGCCACCAAAATCCTCAAAACTTGCCTGTTCTTATACTAGATAAATCATATTTCAGTAAACTGACAGATGCCAAAAGCCTGATATCAGGCTTTTGGCATATGTCAGTTCACTGAAATCTGATTTATCTGGTATAAGAACACGTACATTTTTAAGATGTTGCATATAATTCAGTTGGGCATGAATCAGACCTCACAGTGAAAGGGTTAAGAGTGTGTTTGTTCCGGTGTCAGTATATTGTGACTTGGTGAGATATTCGAGAGAGCTCTTCGCTGATGTCTATGTGGCAGCGCGTTAACTTGTCTAGAGACGTCTTGCTTCTAAAATGCCGATTTGGTTATGACGTGGCCAATGTTCGAACCAACGTCCTATGGGTTCAGACATTTTACATAAACCGTCCAGAGTTACGTCATATGACCTAAAATGGGTAAGAAGGGCATTGACCAGGCAACATTTAATTAATATGGATTTGTGATAGTCACATGAAAAGTGCAACAGGATTTTGAAAAATAAACAGTGCTGAGTTTGAGTATGAAAATAACACCTATGCAGATTGGCTCCGCGAAAACCCCAAAACTCCTCTCCTGTTACTCTCCCTTTCTATCTATCTATCGCTCTATCTTTCGCTCTCTTTCTTTCTCTCCTTCGGTCTCTCTCTCTCTCTCTCTCTCTCTCTCTCTCTGTGTGTGTGTGTGTCTGTGTATGTATGTGACTGTAAAGTTTGTTAGCTTGTTTTCTTTTCTTTTTTGGAGGGGGGAGGGGGGTGTTCTTCTTCTTATATTTAATCTTAAATCGAGCAGGCCTACTCATCAAATGAAATTAAATGACTAGGATGAACCAAACAATTACGACATTTCATCCGCCAGAGGGCGTCGGCACGACCATAATAAAGGCAAAGCGACAGCGAAGTGCCATCGGTGGCAGGTCTCAATCTCCAGTCTATGTCAGAGTGCTGTTCCGGGGCAGTTAACCCTTCCAGTCCCGTCCGACCCTTCAGGCTTCCTGTTACCCTTTGACAGCTGGTACTAGTCGTGTAGAACGTGACTTGTGCCTTGCAATGTTACAAAGAAGGCACAGACTCGTGACAAAGGCACAGTCACGTTAATACACGAGACTAAGAAAAGACACGAGGCATTTCTAAAGACACGACTAAAATGTTATGTTTTTACAATATTATAATATTATATTCGTGATTTTAATTCCACGAAGTATTGTTATTATTCATTACAACAAATTGAATTTAGTTGGGGTTGTTGCTTTTTCTCCCATTCAGTCGTTGATAGAATCTACTTTGATAACAATTTAATAAATATTCGGGTTGATTGGATAGATGAAGTTTTACACTTATGATAACGCGACAACAGTATTTCTTTGACAAAATCATGAGAACATTATACAGAATCGACTCAGTGACTCGCCTGAGCAAAGTATTACTGTCAAATATCTAATGAGATGTAATAATACCGTTCATTTGATTTCATCAAATTAAGTATATTTGTGTGATTTGGTTTTGAAGTAGGAGGTGCAGGGTTGGTGGCGAACTTCCCTCCTGGCGATAAAAAGTGAACGAAAATTCGCCCAGGATTGCATACGATGAGTGCAAGTTTAACAGTTGACCGGGAATTTTGAGTACGAATAGAGAGCGCACTAAGACAATCTTTATTGTATGACAAGTTGCGGATATTTCAGACCTACCACGACTCACGACAAAGATAGACAACATCACAACTAATTTAATGTAGTGGGTCGTAGGCGTGGCTAGAATGTATATGATCATAAGAATACTAGAGGGGGGAATCGATTTAGTGCCGCATGCGAAGTATTATAATTGGGCATTCCATCAATACGTAGGCGCGGTGGTCGAACTGTTAAAAACGCAACACTGAACCCGAGGGAACCGAGTTTGACTCCCTACAAGTAACACGTCCGTTATTACTTAAGAAAGGAAAATTACGCAAACTGCCTCACTCCACCATTGTTTTGATTGAGTTCTAATCCAAATTAAATTCTAGGATTTAGCAAAGTAATCTGCGATAGAACCGCGTTAATCTTACAGGGAAATTCCATGGTCCTAATGTCAATAGAAGCTAATCCAACGGATTTAGGCTTCCAATGTCTTTGCTTATCTTAGGTGACCTGTTTCAGATATCATTTCACCTCTACAATTTGACGGTGGTGGAAGTGTAGGGGGTCAACTAATGGCACCCTATCCTATCTTTCCACATCCAAAAGATAGAGCGATGAGGTCTTAATAAGACGTGAAGGCTGCAGGACATGCATTGTGATGTCGTTGGATGAAGCGGACAAGCATTGATGAAAGCTGCTATATTGCAGATGGCTTTCCCGATCTGGTTAGGCAATTTTCAGTTTCTATCCATATTCTAACATATTGATGACAAAGACAAAATATGTGAATTAATATTGTCACCGAAGTCAGGATTGGAGGGGAGCAGGTAAGAATCATTAACCTCGCCGAATCCCAGAGATCTGCACAACCAGAGACGTAACCTTCTCAGGTCGATGAGCTGATAGTCTAAAGCGATTATCGCACTCAATGATAGTAACTAAAGTATAGAGAAAATATTTTGTTGATCATGTAACCGATGTTATGTTCAGCAAACAGCCTTTCAATGACCAATCTTAGAAGTACACAACTCCAAGAGTAATGATTTAGTACGAGAATAGAGATCTCCCCTAAACCTAAAGGTCAGAATATGTCATAGGTGGGTATTCTTTCCGACAGGCAGACAGTCCTTAAAATAATTATTTATATTCTAGGATCTAAATGATTGCACCTGAAGCAGCTCTGTCAGAAAAAAAAGTACAACAAAATTACATAGCGGCCATTATGTCCTATAATTTGTTATCTCCCTTGGCGATGTTTTGCACTTGATGCCCCCACGTAATCAGGTGGAGAGTGTTATTTTTGTATTAAATGTTACTATGGTTGTTAGTTGTTTTTAGTTTGTATTTGTTTTATTGTTTGATCGGTTTTGGTTGTTTTTTTTATGGTTGCTCCTCTTTAATGAACATTTCAACACAATTTTAGTTCAATCAAAAGGAGAGCTCTACAGACAAAATAAAGTGCTTTCGCAAAAAGATAAACAGACAGCTCACTCGAAAATTTCACCCATGCACATAATTCTAGCACCGGGTCAACCAGTCTTAGCATTGTGCCCATAACGCCGAGTGGGATAGCTGCTAAATTAATAGTCCTTCAGAAGTAAAGACTTTGGCAAGACGCGGTCGGACTTCGAACCACTGCCCTATCGATTTAGAGGTGAACGCCGTAGACTAATGAACTATGAAGTACATTAGTGTGCAGACTTGATCCTATGATGTACGTGTTCTAGCCCTGACAGGCCTTTGTCATTCTCGTCCTCTCCCCCGGACAGTCTCCCTTACGAACTAACCCATCCACCCCTCCCATCCCACACCAGCCCGCCCCGCCCCACCCCCAATTTACAACCCCAACCACCAACATAGCAGAGCAGCTCGCTAATTTTCGACGAGTGGTTGCACCCTTTGCTGGGTGATAATATTACCACCCAGACCTCTCCACAGTCAGAATAGAAACGTGGGATGGAGTGAAGGCGTTTACGACCTGCACTTAAGATAGCTAAGGACCGATTTTACCAGGACAATAATGGGCAGGATTTCATGAATAATTCACGCTAAAAACGTAGTACTGGGTGGCTATCAGTAAGATTTAATTATACCCTGCATAGGAACATGAGTGAGATGGGAGAGAAAAAAGCAATCTCGAGGTAATTAATATTGAAATGAGCATCGGTTTATATCCAGGGAGAGAGAGAGGGGGGGGGGGGGGGTTAGATGTGTGAAATGATTAATGCAGATATTGCACCAATAATTAAATTACTGGTGCGTAGTGGAAGTATTAGGGAATTAATCATTCATTGTCCAGCAAGATGGTATGGTCTGATTTCTACTTCGATTATGCCTGTTTCTTAATCTATGAATGATGAGATCTGGTTTTTATGATATCCTTATAGTATTATAATAATCTTCTTCTTCTGATATTTGATTTTGTGGCATTTTGATTTTGAATTTACCGCAGTGGTTTCCTGTTGCCTACTGCCGGATGTATGTACAGTTTACTCTGCTAGTCTGTGCCAAACCAATGACTGCCCCCTGTTGCCTACTGCCGTATGTATGTACAGTTTACTCCGCTAGCCTGTGCCAAACCAATGACTGCCCCCTGTTGCCTACTGCCGGATGTATGTACAGTTTACTCTGCTAGTCTGTGCCAAATGCCAAACCAATGACTGCCCCCTGTTGCATACTGCCGGATGTATGTACAGTTTACTCTGCTAGTCTGTGCCAAACCAATGACTGCCCACCAGGCTGTGGGGGAGAACAAACCAGCGGGACTCCACGTCGGGTTTCTGTCGGGTTTTTTCCGTATTCTCTCCTTTTCCCAAAGGTCCCACAAGGCAGCAGGAGTATTACAATAAAGCTCGATATATTGCATTTGTCACCAACCAATCCCTCCCTCCCTCACATTCTTTCAAACCTTCTTCCTCGTATTCTCTCCTAATCTGTCTCTCACTTTACCCTCTCTCCCACCGCGTCCATTCTCTCTCTATTTCTTTCCTTTTCACTCTCGTCTCATTCTTTCTATTACTTGTTAAAGTGTAAACATCCATTTTTCTGTGAAATAGCTCGGAAGTTTATCATAAGTTTTATTTGACCAATTATCAAGTATATACAATTACCCCTTGCCTTACATTGCATCATTTGCGAACACTGATAGAAACAAACCTCAGTAAAATTTTGGCTCGAAAATTGCAAGCCAACTCAAGAATGCTGAATAACGCTTTTAATTTTCAAATTACGCTCTTTTGAACACGTACAGTGAGAAACCATATTTTGATTGCCTTCTGCCCTTGGTTTGCTTATGACGTCATGTTTTAGCAATGTAGTTTAGTATGTATTTTAAACTTTTAACACCCCCCCCCCACACACACACACACATG
>JAUEKZ010199624.1:2321-14100 GCA_031471865.1 Melibe leonina
CCCCCCCCCCCCCCCGCCCGAGATCACTCACACATAATGGATGAAAATTTGGAATTGGCAATTTCTCAAATTATTTGGGGTTTGAAAAGGATTTTAAGTTATATAATACTATCGGATCGGCAGGGCAACCATCAAAACTAACGGGTTGTTACTTCTCCAATGCATGCTGCATATGTCGGAGAAGGATATTTTTCTCCCTGTATTTATTTTGTATACAACCAAACCGCGGCAGAAGCGATGTAAAATTTACTTTGGCTGCACAAGTCTCTCATTAAGAAAAATCACAAAATTTGCGGCCCACAAATGACAACTCCGCCCTTTCTTAAAACTGAAATTTGTGCATTTTATAAATATATCGGGTACCGGAATGCCAGTAAAAGCAATCAAACAGATATTCAGATCCAAACACACGAGGCTGTAGGTAACAAGTTGGCTGGTCGCTTTGGTTTATTTATCTTCTTATGGATACTTCTACAAACCCTAGAAACTAGTTTTGTAAACACCCGAGATAAAAAGCATTTCATTTAACCCCCCCCCCAAACAAACAAACAAAACAAAACAAAACAACAACAAACTACAAATTCTTGCAATGAAAATTTCGTGAAAGGTCATTGACTTTCAGAAATATTTAACCATCGAACTTAAATTGTGTGTGTATGAATGAGTGTGTGAGTGTGTGTGTGTGTGTGTGTGTGTGTGTGTGTGTGTGTGTGTGTATGTGAGGGGGGAGGGAGATAAATACCTTACTCTAAATTAAGACTGCTACATCTATGAAAACGAGTCCAGCACAAATGCATTTTAACACTGAAAGTGAAGATTGATATTTAGATATTCTGATTTCAATTTTCTTGCCCTTCTCTTAGCCACTCTCGCGACAAGAATGCAAGCATAGAGTCAGCCCAAACACAGCCAGCCTGCTTTGGACGGGTAATTTTATCATGCATAAAAATAACGAAATCGATATTTCCGTCGCTCAAAGTCAAGGTGTGGCATTTCAGTTTTAAGCAACGCCTATCCGCCTCTCCCCCGAAGAAAACAAAATCGAGCAAAACAAAAACGAACAAAAACACCCCAACCGCCTCTAAAATTATTTTATCTCAACTCAGCTTTTAAACGTGGCAGACAGGGGTAACGATCCGATATTTATCAGCTTTCAATCGGTGTTCAATCAGGTGGAAAATTCAACTTGTGTACGCATTCCAATGCGAAACGGTGGTCAAAATAAAAGAGTAGATCTTTTTTATTTTTAAACAAGGCGGGTGGGATGGAGTTTTATTAATGGCAACAGCGTATTTTGGTAGAAGGAGAATCCTCGTTTCTGTTAGTGTTATACTAACGATATATGAAACTGAATGAGAAAGCGAGTTTTTCAACTGCAAACATGAATAATGCAGTTTTTGTCTGTCCGCTGATTACCAGTTTTATTCAGAGGAAACACATCATAGACGTCATACACCGGCATAAGCTACTGAGATACAATAAAACAAAAAACCCGAAAAAATCTGGAATTTTCCGCAACATCATAGAACGTTCCTATCGTTCCCTTTTCAGCTAGAGGTCTAACTGAATTTAAATAAAAATAGAACGGAAAAAAATATATATCTAGAAGAAATTGAGAAGAATCATATAAAACACATTGTAAAAATACTTCCAACGATTTTAGTTTATCAAAACAAATTAAAAAAAGCACTCCAGATCAAACAGTTTCATTGCGGAGACGGTATGTAAGGGCGATAACTCACCGCCAAAAAAATGTATTTAAAAAATTCGTTTTAGAAAAAAAATAAGTGAGTAAATCTTAAAGAAGAGTCAAGTGTGAGTCATCCATATTACAAGGGAAAGTAACAATCTAAAAAGCAACATTTTAAAGATCAGAACTTATATCTGAAATCGTTTTCTCTATCATCGGCATAACTTCAATCCCATTAGACTTTGAAATAAGGAATAGGTTAAGAGATCAGTGTCAGGGAGGATGATAATATATCATTGCAATGTATTTATTGTAGGCAGCAGCAGGTGGCTGGATTAAAATAGTACGAACGAAATTGTTTCAAGCTAGGCAGTGGGGAACCTAAAACAACCAAGTTGAAATAATGAAAAAATATTGTCTGTACAAATATTTACTTTAAATGCGGGAGTTTGTCATTCCATTGAATACTTCACAGACATTTCAACATTAAATGGCAAACTAATAGGTGTATTAGGCTAGGCCCACTCTTGGGGTAGACTGAATGCGTTGAGTCAAAATACTCACAACAATGCTAGCATTGTGGGATAAGACACACATTAAGAGCGAAAACGTGCTCACTTGAAAACAGATTTTGATTATGACGATAAACGCTATCGTTCAATATTACATTGTGGTACAAAATATTTTTTGTCACATAGTTGAAATCTTGGATTTCCAGTTGCGACACTCCAAAGAAAAGAAGAGCGCGAACGACGTCCTCAGCATACTAAACTTAATCATATCTTTCCATTAAAAGATCGCAGTATTAATTGTACGATGATGTTCACAAGATAATTGCGACTTTTGTAAATACAAATCTTTGGTGGGCCACCAACATTATTTTCATTCCTCTACGCATCTATTGAGTATTCTTATAAATGCGCGGTACCCATAAATGCACGTATTCTATTATCTCACGTAGACTTGCATTTATCCTGCGTGCGTGAGTACAATATTATCATGATTATTCTCATTATCTGCTTAACCCGTACGTGGACACGAGCCTCTCCTTCGTGTTATTAGATGCAGGACTAAAGATCTTTCTGAATACAGGATGATGTCTTCTAATTAATGACCCCTTGTAGTTTTCCTGAAGGGACTCTCCTTATAGGCTGCTGATCCCCCGTTGAAGTCAACAAGCAGACCCTTCGGCAAAATAGCTGCTCGTTGTCACGGAAAGGCTCCGGGAAGGTTTAGCTCAGTTTTGTTTCTCCGTTTCTCGCCTCGCGGTTGGACCTAGAGGCATGGCTACCCGTTCAGTAGTTCAAGCGGCAGAGCAGCCACCTGGGAACCGGAAGGTCGAGGATTCGAATCCCGGCCGCGTCATACCTAGGATGTTTTTCATGTTTTTCGGGATTTTGTGGCAATATGAGAACAGTGCTAAGAATGGTTGGTCCGGTGTCAGTATACGGTTACTAAGTGAGATAATCTAGAGAGCCCTCAGTTTATCTCTCTGTGTGGCAACATGTTAGCTTGTCTAGAGAGCTCGGTTTTGATATGACCTATACTGTGGCAAAAAAGGAGTCAAAATGGCGACAACTAAACCAAAGCATAGCTGCCTCGGCTTTTTTTCCCCGGATGTCGACAGCTAAGACTACCCCCCAAACCACCAACAATTTCAAAGGAGACTTCGATAGAAAAGATGTCGATCAATTGTTATACTATAATATATACAGTAAAAAAAAGTAACCAATTCGGGAAAATAGAACATAAAGTCTACTGTATTAAAGCAAAAAAGGGCACGAGTGACACGTGACTAGCTTTTGTTCTATTACAGAAAATTAGAGAAAGAAATTGATAACATTGTGTTAAAGAGTTGATTATAGTTGAAAATGAAATGAAAACAACCGAAGTGTTTTGTAAATGTATGTATACACATAATCACTGTACACTTGGATAACATATATGAAAAGTTTTTTTTAAAGTAAAAAAATACATTTGACAACTACCAACCCTCCCCCCCCCCAAATAAAAAAAAGAACAACAAAAAAACAAAAAACATACCCTATCGAAATTCTGAATTACCTCAAAACCCATCCCATCCTCGTTCCAAATCCACATCATAATGATATAGAAAGGGCTACTTACTCCCTCCCCCCTGCCTCCACCCCCACCCCTCACCCCCTCGCCGACGCGAACAATCAGGACTTAAGGTCGTAATCACTGGCTTTATGACATAAATTTTCTCTTGGGATCTTCACTGGTGTAATTATACTTGGCAGGAAAGAAGAAAAGGGAGGGAAAGAATGACGTAAGCAAGGACTGGCGCCCTACTACTATATAGTGTCGGATGGAAATAATTCACCAGGGGCCACAACTCCCCGTGTGACTATGACTGTGACATGGGCCCAGCATAAATCAATGGAGCAAAGGTGATTTCTATATATATCCGAAAAGTGCAAAGGTCACTGGCACGACATAGTAGACGGTCGATGAATAACTCGACCAAAAGTTTATCAAATCTGTATCCAAATGCTGAAGTTATTTCTAAATAAAACTACTAATAAGACATCACGATCTTCAAGATTTGCCTGCTCTTATATTATATCAGACAAATCAGATTTGAGTGAACCGACTGATAGGCCAAAACATCTGAAACAAAGGCTCTAGTTCACTGAAATCTGATATGCCTGGTATAAAAACATGTACAATTCTTAAGATAAGATTTTGCGTAATTCAGTTGGGTTAGAATTAGACTCCGCTGTGAAAGGATTAATCATACTCATGTCCACCGTCGTCCATACCTCATTCATCTTACAATCGATCGGATGTACGCGTCTGATTACATTCACTGTCCACAATTACCATCATTAGCTGTGTGTAGCTGTTGTTACATCTATTCATTACAACCTCTCTCACCTCACCTTAGAATAGAATCCAGCTGTCCATGATTCTGCCTTTATGACTATCATACCAAACACTTCCCCTCGATTAAGCCTAATAACACGACTAGTTTAAAAGAATATAAAAAAATCATCATCACAATCATCATCATCATCATCATCATCATCATCATTATCGGTTCAATAGTAATTCAGATTTCTACTGCATTACCTTCATAATGACAGGTATCAAGCATGAACAATCTTCACTTAAACCCCTAGCAGTAAAAAAAAAAAAAAGATTTAATCTGTACATTCCATTAGCAATCCCGTTACCTACACTATGCTATCCAATCGGAGGCCATCCCCTAGTTTTATAAGGGATGATAAATGACTGCACCCCAGTAACTACGAATTCATTTCAAAGTCTAATCAAGCGTGGATAGCTGATCAGGTCGCAGTGAGTTCTCTCCCCTCCATCTACTCATCAATATTGGAACGTGCCGGTAAAGTCCTCAATTTGCAAGAAGCAGCTACTCTCTCTCTCTCTCTTTGCGTACGTGTCCCCGATGAATGCTTTTTCCAAAACTTTTCAGTTCGAATGATACAGATATCACGCACGACCTTCTTTGTTGATACATCTATTTAACTCTCTATTTTCTATACCTCTCTGTCTCCTTGTGAGTGTGCGAGCGCGCGTGCGTTTGTGTGTGTGTGTGTCTGTGTGTGTGTGTGTGTGTGTGTGTGTGTATGCGTGTGTCCGTCTGTCTCCCCCTTCTCTTTGTCTCTCTTCCTCTCTCGCTTTATTTCAGTACGCCCCCTTTTTTCTCTCTCATTATCTCTCTCTCTCTCCCTCTTCCCCCCTCTCTCTATCTCACCACACACACACACACACACACACACACACACACACACACACACACACACACACACACACGACATCTAAATAAGACTATTCTCGCAACAACAAAAAACGACACCTAGAACCGCTATGCAGTTTTCTTCACCAAAACCAATCTACTGTACTTGCAGAGGGAAACCAATAGCTACAGCCAAAACCAATTGTCTATCAGGGAAGTCAAACAGTGAGCTGGGAGAGGTTACCAAGCGGAGGGTTGGAGCTCTGCAAGGCACGGGACTTGGTCAATTCCTTTCGGTGACGAATAAATTCGTCAATAGATCAGTTCAATCCAGTTTGGGATTTGAGATTGAGACAAGCGGAGAATGACTCTCTTATCTATCTACTTGGCGGGGGGAGAGGTCATTGAAAGATTGCATCCATTTCGATGTGTGTCTTCGAGGTCATAACATCTGTGTTTGTGTGTGTGTGTGTGTGTGTGTGTCTGTGTGTGTGTGTGTGTGTGTGTGTGTGTGTGAGAGCCTTTTTGTATTGTGTGTATGTGTGTTGGGGTAAGGCACAGAAAGATGGGGAGAGAGATGATGTGATGAGCGCGAAAATGTGATAAACTATTTTTACATAGACTTGACGATTTCTTTTAGGTTCCAGATTTAACAGACATGGTGGTGTCGATGATGATGATGATGATGATGATGACGACGATGAAAGGATGAGGATGAACATCACCATAATGACATAGCGCAACGTGTTTGTACAGGCTCTTCCTCCAGCATTTCACTTCGGACCAGCCTTGTGGCCTTCGGGCTCTATGGCAATTTCATATGTCAACAGTTCCATGGCAAATATCCATACGATGGATACCAAGATTAAAGCAGCCTCATTAACTCTTTCACAGGGGGTTTTTATTCAAACTAAACAGAATATCAAAAATCTTCAAGATTAAAATGTTCCTATACCAGATAAATTAGATTAGATTTCAATGACATGGTAAAAGCCAATAGCCTGATGCCAAAAGTTTGAATTTCAGGCTTTTGGCACGATAGTCCACTGAAATCAAGATTATCTGGTAAAGGAACAGACAACAATCCTGGAGGTTTTAATGTATCCGGTAGAAAAGTTAAGAGATAATCCTTGCATTGAAAGGGATAATAGTAATATATTCAGGAAGGCTGACATAATTTTTTTAAAAAGGTGAACGGTCTATTAGTCCCTGATTCGCTAAGAGGATTAGGGTTCTTGCATCAGAACGTAATCTAGATCTTAATTTGCAAAACAACTTACTGTTATATGCTGAGACAGGTTACAACCAAATATACTATTTAAAAAAATGTTAAACTACAGCATAAATAAACACTGTCTTATTGGTATTTATTGACACTCAAATTCAATTCTTATATTTCTTTTCACCCCATACCGTACATCGTATATATAATTATTGTAAGCAATTTTAACCTTTTTTTCCTCACTTCTTAAGGTCGGCGATTCATTTAAATTGATTAAAAACCTTCTCGCCAAAATTGCTGACATCAAAATGCTATCAACGACGAGACTATCACCAACTTTCCCCGGAAGCAACTTAATCTAACTTCCTTTATTACCATGGCCGCCTCCAAGCTTACTACAGTTGAACACACTGTTCTTCATTCAAATTCTCCGTGTAGAGCGCGAGGGAGGAAGGCGGAGAGAACCTAGAATATAGAGAGAGATAGAAACTGTGCGAAAGAGGTAGAGAGAAAAGGCGAAAAAGTGACCAGGAGTGTGTGTGAGAGAGGGAAAGAGAATATGAGAGAAAAAGAAATAGAGAATAGAAGAGAGTGAGAAATAAAGATAGAGAGTGAGTTAGAGACGGAGAGAGAGAAAGAGAGAGAGAGAGAGAGAGAGAGAGAGAAAGAGAGAGAGAGAAAGAAAGAAAGAGGGGTGGGTTTCAGCGTGAGTTTCAATCGAGTGGATCTGAGCACCAAAATTACTTCAGAGCTCTGACATCCGGTGGCAAACAAGAGAACAGGAAGCGGCGTAAAGGTGTGTATAGGTACTGCCCGAGAGGGATTCTGGGACTAAACTGGAGTCTCCCGCTTCATAGAATCTGGACCCAATCGATTAAAAGGCGGGCAGGGACCAACTACTCTTAGCGACCATAGTGGGTGGGGTGGTCGTTATGGACATAATACGACAACCGTAGGTACTGGGAGGGTAAATTGATGGATGGATCTGGGCAGGGTGGTGGGAGGGTAAACAGCTCACAGCTGCTGCCACCCACAAGGAAACTGGTGAACGCCCTTGGCATACGATGATCAAAAACCGTCCATAACAGAGATGGTTCCATCGACTTGTTTCGCGTCCGAGCAGACATTTCCCGGAAATACAATCTCCGCGTTGGATTAAAACAAAAAACTCTCATTATCCTTGATTATCTTTATTTGCATTCTAATTTTCACCAAATCATAAGCACGGATCAAACAGATCTTACCATTATCTAATGCTATATTTTAGTCATGAATGCTTTTTAGAACCGAATGATTTTTCTTTATTATTTGTGCGAATGATGCTCTCGGATACAGTTGGGCGAGGAGCAAAGTTGTGAGGGACTGTGAGATCTTGTTTTGGTTCATCTTCGCTACGATACTAATTCTTGAAATAGCGAACTACGAGTCGGTGTAGTGCAATTAATTATAGAGACCCAAAGATCAATAGGGTATAGTTAGTGGGAAGGCAAACATTAGTACTAGGACCGACTAAGATGTGTGCGTACCACATAGTTATCTCTGAACACTTTATGGTGAAGTTCGATCAGTCTATGGTTCGAGCTTAATTGTCACGGGATGACAATGACGAACCAGACGAAGGCAATGATCTGTGTATGAATATGACACTCACTTTATAGATAATTATATCATAAGACGAAAAACACTTTGTAAGGCAAGAATCCTTCCTCGTCAAACATTACGAAGTTCACTGTAATTCAAGAAGTAATTCCTTTGCTCTCCACCAAACCGGTGCTCAACATTGCCATGTTTTCTGTAACACGCGATCGACAACAAACGATGATGCCACGCTCTGGATAGGAAGCTAGTCTATCACAGATTGCTTCCAGATCCAGTCGTGATCACGTTGCTCTACATTTCTTTCTTGGTCGCTTCTCTCTCTCTCTCTCTCTCTCTCTCTCTCTCTCTCTCTCTCTCTCTCTATCTCCGTGTCATAATGACATTGTATGTGATATAATAAAGCCGCCTAATCGCCCATTCCGAGCTGTTAGTGATTGGAACACCCCGATGTTTTGCTTGTCCCTGGCTTCCACTGAAATCCGCTTTCCTCTACCTGCCACTCATTATCCCAACCGCTCCATGTCCGAGACTAAGTGCGGTGCTCACTATAGCTGTCAGGGCGTGGTTCCTGAACGTTCCCAGTCCACAGCAACGAGAAATAACAATAAAAAAGGACGAAACTAAAGTAGGAAGGCGTGGACAATAATAAATCACCATAAAGTGTATAAAAACCCCGCTATGGCTCCAGTCATTATTGACTCAGACTTACTTACTGTGTCGGCGGTTGAGACCTGTATGTTCTTATTTTTTAATTGTCCTTTGTTAACCTCACAAAAAATAAGGTTTTTAAAAAGGTTGTTGTACCATAATAATCTCGTATTCTTTTACGTTTTTTGTTGTGTATGTCGTATTTAAGTTTATGTTACGTGGTGCCGTGCCAGAGTATTTTCTTGCACTGAACTTTAGACTAATCTATCCCATAAGCCTGCCATGAAATTCCATCTGGCAATACTCACTACTTGTTCTTTCAGTGTCATTTTAATGAATTGGTTGGGGTTTTTTTTATACCAGGAGACAGATCAATGTTTCAAGCATCGTTATCCAGGTTTTGATTTTGACTCTCATCTAACTAAAGCTTTAAAGTTTGCTGTACTCTTAGAAAGGTCAACCTAAACAGCTAACAAGCATTTCATCAATCTTAGTCGGTATCTTGTTTTGAAAGGTTGTGTAAAATTTCAAGACCTTCCAATGTATTTAAAGTGTTTATATCCGTAGAACATGGTGAAATGGAAGAGAGCTTTGACACCCAAGTCGTTATATAATTGACATGCTTTTATGCATGAACAAACTATGTCGGGCGAAATTAGTCTTTACTCGTACTCAAAGGATTCAGTCTGCCTTTCCTGGTAAAGGGGTTAAAAAACTTTGAAGACTGTCGGGTGAAATGAGTTTGGACTCCCAGTTTTGTTTTGTCCAGCGGTCCTTTATTACAAATGCAAAATGATATGTGCCAAAATAGGACGGAAAGCGTCTGGGATCGCCATCTCCCACTCCCAGGATTTATTGGTTGGTGCCGTGACCAATCAGGGATTTACCGGTCGAGAGAACCTGCCACTCCACTATAATATGGTATCCTATCTTGATTCGATCACGATACTAAAGACATAACAATAACATAATTACTTTTTCCAACGTATTAAGATTAGATTCTATTTGTTTTTCTTTTTTTCCCCGTTTCATTTTTTAAAATTACCATTGACTTTACTTACATATTGTGGCAAGTGGCGCCGACATGAAGCTAATTAACTCATTCATTATCGAAGGCATAATGGCAACGAAATCAGAAACAGGTGGCTGTGAAAAATCACTGAGAATGTATTGATCAACAGTGGCTTATTGGCAGTGAATATTGAAAGGATGTTACATTGGCCTGAAAAGGCGTGGAAACCAAATGCTTTCTGATAATCAATACACATTTTTTTCTGAGGCGCCAATACACAAAGACGTGAACTCAAGCTTGGCATTTGTAAAATACCCGTAGAAATAATTACAACCAGGGATCACGTACCGCCTTGAATGATTTCCACGAACGCTATGGCATTTATCATAATCTATAATAATTTTCTCCGCTTGTAATAAAATTCTAACCACACTCAATAATCCTGAATGTTTTAGTTATTTCACATAATACTTACCATATCATTATCTTAATCTAGTCTCTCTCCGTCCTTTACTTAAGATCCTTTTTTTCATACGTCATAAACTTGTACCGTTATCCCCTTTTTCATTTCTCCTTCTCTCTCTTTTGCGCTCCCACATCTCTCTCTCTCTCTCTCTCTCTCTCTCTCTCTCCATCCTCCTCTCTCTCTTGCCTCTTTCTCCTCTTCCTTCACTCGTTCTTTGTCTCTAGCACCGTTTGTGTCGTCATGTGGAGGGTAATCAAGGACCCAGAATAATCTTCTTACGCACCAATAGTGCCAGATTAAGTAAATACATTTTTTTTTCATGCAGCATATGCTTTCTTTCGTACATGTAATGCATCCCTCCCTACCCTCTTCCCCTTACCGCTTCGTTGGTTTTCAAGCACATACGCTCGTCAGATTTTATATTATTACAGTATACTTATTGAAAAGTTTAAGTTACCAAGAAAGATGAACGTCCTCTAGGTAGGTTGGACCCAAGGTTTTATCTACTCCTCCTCACAATCTCAAAATCCTACATCTAAAACATACAGTCTGGGTAAGTTCACTCGTTCGTGAAGGCTTTTTGTCGTGTTTGTTGGTTATTGTTATTCAGTTTATTTGTTTTGTCGCGGCCAACCCTAAAACGTGAGGGGTGATGAAACCAAACAAACCAATTTGGCAATATTCGGAGCCCAGATATACATGGCTGAGTTTCCTGATGATTTTGCCAGGTAAAAAAAAAGGATTCGAGCTCTGACGCGATAGCAATGTGAGGCTCGTTGCCAATGTCAACAACCTTAAAAGATATCAAAACTGTTCTTCCATGCGCGCATGTCTTGTAATCCTTCCTCGTGAGTCATGGGTTCATGCTGAGGCAGCCTTCAAACCACACACACACACACACAAACACACACACATACACACACACATACATACACACACACGTACACACACACGTACACACACACGATATACATTTTGTTTACCCCTTGACACGATAAAGTAAGCAAACGCGTGAATGGCATTTAAAAAACAGAAACCATTAAAACAGAGAGAGATTTGAGACTGGGATATTTTGGTGATCAACATGGTATGACCAAGTATGACGAATTGACTTTAAGCAAATCCAAATGACCAAAGCATAACTTTCGAGAAAACTCCCAAGTCCTTAAATACTCTGTGCAGATACTAAAACACCATAGACTTAAATTAAATAATCCGCTCCGTACGCTCTATTGTCTACATAGCATTGGTCGTCACAACTCCCTTCCTATCATAGGACATGATGGCGGACAATTTATCAATGACAGCTGTGTTATTCTCCATCCATTCCAACATTACAAAACCCAACAACAACAACAACAACATGGAACAGTCGTTATAACATCTGCATCGATCCTGATTCAGACAGGGGAGAATAAATT